>BQNB010076014.1:1831-31283 GCA_026074375.1 Tanacetum coccineum | reverse complement strand
ACAAAACCTTAAGTATATGTAATGTTTACATACAAACCAAAAGTACAATCTAATAAGGCATGTGTACAAGGTTACAATGCGTAATATTTGAATTATATTTCCCTCTAAAACCATAGTACAACTCTCTAAAACTCTAAGTATAACCCGGCAATGCACAACTTTCAAAATATGCTTCTTCCCTCCATTTTTTCTTAGGGATTTCGTACAACCTTTCTAATACATGTTACAAGTCTCTTAAGCATCACATTTAAACATTCTTTCCCTCCATCTCAGCCCCTACTCGTCCTAAAATCCAAAATCCTAACCCAAAAACCCTAAACAACCCGTACACCTTAAACTAGTTTTAAACTAAAGCCTTGATTCACCACCTTGCCTACTACCTTTCTAAGCACCACCATGATTCACCACCTTGCTAGCCTCCTTTCACCTACTTGTCACCACCAAGCAACCACCCACACACCTTAGTCACCACCTAGCTAGCACCCTACCACCTCCATCACCACCTTGGACTCCAAGCAAAACCCTTGGCCACCACTTCAAGTAAACTTGTTCCATACTCCATGTAAACATGGCCACTACTCCTAAATTTACCCTATATACACACGAAAACATACATACACTTTTAATTCACCATCAAAACTTCATACTACATTAAAATCATGTTCTAGCCATGCCATAGAAGAGAAGAAAGAAAGTTTAAGCTAAGTAGAAGCCAAGATTTAAGAAGAAAGGAGTCTTTGATTCATAACTTAAAGTGTTCGACCTATTTCATCAATTTTGACGCATTCAAGCTTTTGTAAGTCTTCACCTCATTTAATAAGCTCTTGTATTATTTTAGATTATATATCAGCTCTTATACATCCTTATGATCTCATGAAATCATCTCTTAAACCCTAAAGATTACTCATTTGGTTTTCCTAAACCAAACGCGCCTTTAAAACCCTAAAAGCTCTTTTTGTGAATCTAATAAGCTATAAGCTATAAGCTATTGTAATAAGCTATTTCTATAAGCTCACTTATCACTTTTATAATCATTAATACTTATCCTTAAAGCTCTAACCCATCAGGTTAATTTTTCTGAACCAAACATACCTATTTTGGATTTTTAAGCTCATAAGCTCTTTTCATAAGTTAAAAGCTCGTAAAACTTACTTATTTTAGCTTATAGTACTAAGCTATAAGCTGCAAAACTAAGTTGGATTTGAAAAATACAAAGTATATGGTTTTTGGACTAGAAATGCAAAACATTTCATGCATAGAGGTATATATTGTAACTTTTGAAATTATTAAACTTTCGGGCCAAAAATGTAATTATGCTAAAGTTAAACTTCAGGTGTTTGTTTTGCCATACTCTAAAGCTAAAGGTTTAAATGTTTAAAGATGTAAAGTAAAAGGTTAAAATTGTAAATTAATATATACCAAGGGTATATATTGTCATTTTCATATTCTCAATGGTATAAAATGTAATATTTTTATTTTAAATATTAATTATAAAAATATATTTAAATATTATAAGACTTGATTTTATTAAAACCCAACACATTTGTCGTTATCATTCGTCGATCGAAACACTATAAACAATTATGTTATATATTTAACATAATTTATCATTTTCTAGCTTTTGAAGAAACTTAAAAAGATAAAATCTTATCTTTTAAACTATAACGTATCACGTTACTAGGGAGTTTCATGTGAGGGGCTTCATTTGGGTAGACGTTTTGACGAGTTGTTGGATTTACGATTTAAAGTTTCCTAGCTCCTCAAACGTTTACTACATGACCTCTGGATTATGATAGCCCGAACACTGATACGATATTTTCACAAGTTATGAAACCAAAAACCGTTAAACTTTATGAAATAAAGTTTTGAAATATCAAACTATGACTTGTCATATTACCCCAGTTTGCGTGACGAGGCTGTTTACTTCCATTTGAATTAAATTTTAAATCAATCAACTACCTTGATATGGTGAGTTCATAGTCCCACCTTTACATGTTTTCTAAACTCCGTGGGGAGATACACGCTATAAACCATGAATACAAGTATTTTTCCAACTGTATGCTATCCTGATATATTATTGCCTAAGTTTGCCTTCACTGCCAATATTTCTTAATCATGAACCATTAGTCACTTGCGAGTGAACGCGAATATTGTTTTTTAGAAAAAAAAATAGATCTATGGTGGTGAAGAACTCCTGTTGGTGTACCCGTACATGAGGTAACCAAACGCACTATATTTGAGAACAATGGGTAACTTTGGCCAGTTACCTTTCTACGAGGACATTTGTTCCTCACTAATATCACTGAGCTGATTTCCATGTTAATATTTGGTTGCATGAGCTTAGGGCAATTATACAGTTTTTCCATGATAATTGTAAATGCATGCAATTATTACCTCTTATGATGACTTTTATTCAAACATTTCATTACAAACACTGTGAATTTCACTCAACCATTGTGTTGACTCTTTTAGCATGTTTATCTCAGGTAATTAAGCAAACTATGGCACGGAGTGGCATAGGACTTGAGGACGTCCAAACTTGTTATCATTCAAACTTTATGTTTTCAATGTATTTTGGGACCTCTTTTGTAAAACTCTGATATATTATTGAATGATAACTAAATTTTCCAAAACGTCTCTTTTGATTTGTTTTCTATAATTATGACTGTTGATTCATGAAGTAATACCCCAAATTAGCTTCCCCTGCTATATGTCAAATAACGGGGTGTTACATCACCAACTTAGAGTTTGAGAGGAAGACATCCCAAAGACGGCATTTAGGACTCGCTATGGTCACTACGAGTTCTAAGTAATGCCATTTGGCTGGACTAACGCACCTGTAGTATTCATGGATTTGATTAATAGAGTGTGAAAACAGTACCTGGATAGACTCGTGATGGTACTTATCGATGATATTTTAATCTACTCCAAGAGCAGAAAAGAGCATGAAGGGCACCTTAAGTTAATTTTGAGGTTACTTAAGAAGGATGAATTGTACGCTAAGTTTTCAAAGTGCGATTTTTGGCTTTCAAAGGTACAATTTCTCAGTCACGTGATTGATAGTGAAGGCATTCATGTTGATCCCGCTAAGATTGAGTCAATCAAGGATTAGGCATCACCCAAAACACCAACCGAGATTTGTTAGTTTTTAGGTTTGGCTGGTTACTACCGACGATTCATCGAAGGTTTCTCAAAGATCGCTAGGCCTATGACGAAGTTGACTTAAAATCGTGAAGTTTGATTAGGGAGAAAAGGCAAAAGCTATGTTTGAGCTGTTGAAACAAAAATTATATAGTGCGCCGATTTTGGCTTTACCCGAGGGAAGTGAGAACTTTGTGGTATACTATGATGCTTCGCATAAAGGGTTGGGCGTGGTTTTGATGCAAAAGGAGAAAGTCATAGCTTACGCATCCCGCCAACTCAAGGTCCATGAGAAGAACTATACTACACACGACCTAGAACTTGGTGCAGTAGTGTTTGCCTTGAAGATGTGGAGACACTATTTGTATGGTACGAAGTGTGTCGTGTTCACTGATCATAAGAGTTTGCAACATATTCAGGATCAGAAAGAGTTGAACATGAGACAACGACGGTGGTTAGAGTTGTTGAATGATTACTATTGTGAGATCCGATACCACCCAGGAAAGGCGAACATAGTGGCTGGTGCACTGAGTCGAAAGGAAAGGATTAGGCCACATAGAGTTCTAGCTTTAGTTATGACTATTGGGTTAAACCCTCCTAAACAGATTCGGAGTGCTCAATCGGAAGCCAGAAAAGAAGAGAACTTTATAACCGAAGACCTGCATGGTATGATTAATAAGCTTGAACCTCGTGCTGACGGAACGTTATCTTTGAAAAACCGGAGTTGGATTCCATGTTTTGGTGACTTAAGGGCTTTAATTATGCACGAATCTCATAAGTCAAAGTATTCCATCCATTCTGGATCAAATAAGATGTACCAAGACCTGAAAAAGCTGTATTGGTGGCCCAACATGAAAGCATAAATTGCCACCTACGTTAGCAAATGTTTAACGTATGCCAAGGTTAAAGCGGAATATCAGAAGCCGTCTGGTTTTTTGGTTCAACCAGAAATTCTGCAATGGAAATGGGAGAACATAACGATGGACTTTGTAACTAAGCTGCCAAAGATGGTAACCGGTCAAGACACGATTTGGGTAATCGTTGATCGTCTCACTAAGTTTGCACATTTTCTACCTATGAGTGAAGACGACTCGATGGAAAAATTGACAAGACAATATTTAAAGGAAGTAGTGTCGAGGCATGGAGTGCCAGTTTCAATCATTTCCGATCGTGATAGCAGTTTTACATGCCACTTTTGGCAATCGCTTTAGAAAGCTTTAGGTACTTAAATGGATATGAGTACAGCCTATCACTTGCAGACTGATGGTCAGAGTGAGAGGACCATTCAAACATTGGAATACATTTTGCCTGCCTGTGTACTCGACTTTGGAAAAGGTTGGGATAAACATTTACCGTTGGTGGAATTCTCGTATAACAACAGTTACCATACCAGTATTAAGGCTGCACCGTTTGAGGCATTGTATGGGCGTAAGTGTCGATCACCTATCTGCTAGGCTGAAGTTGTAGATAGTCAGATAACTGGCCCAGAGATCATCCACGAGACAACTGAGTAGATTGTTCAAATCAAGAGCCTTATCCAAGCTGCCCGTGATCGTCAAAAGAGCTATGCCGACGTAAGACAGAAACCTCTTAAGTTTCAAGTAGGGGATAAGGTCATGTTAAAAGTATCGCCATGGAAAGGGATGATACGTTTTGGCAAACTGGGAAAGCTGAACCCTCGTTTTAAGGTCATGTTAAAAGTATCGCTATAGTAGGAACCGTTGCCTATCGACTTGAACTTCCAGAATAGTTGAGCCGAGTTCATAGTACGTTTCACGTCTTGAATTTGAAAAATGCATGTCCGACGAAACTCTTGCTATACCGCTAGAGGAAATCCAAATCGACGACAAATTCTATTTCATTGAAGAACCTATCGAGATCATAGACCGTGAGCTCAAACATCAGAAGCAGAGTCGTATCCCGATTGTTAAGGTATGTTGGAACTCCAAGAGAGGTCCTGAGTTCACCTGGGAGCGTGAAGATCAAATGCAAAAGAAGTATCCTTATCTTTTCTCTAACTCTGCACCCGAGGCAGATGTTACGTCGTAAGCCTTGAGGACAATGCTCTTTTAACGGGAAAAGGATGTCACAACCCGTAAATTTCCGTCTAGTACTCTAACCATTTTTTGTCCAATAATTTAAATTTTATAAGTTACGTGTAATTTATGCGTTTAACCGGGAAGTTATTCCGTATTAATCTGAGAAGCATTATCGGGAGTGAACCGGGTTACCAATTATCGTAGTATTTTGACAGTTGTCGCGTGTTTACATTTTGAGCAGATATTTCAAATTTCAGAATTTATTTTTGTAAGTAACGTCGTTTTTGAACTTTACGTATATCGTAAACGTAAACCTTAAAATCTCTACTCTTGTAAAAATATCTAGCCTAGGATTCAAAATTCAAATATCAACTAATCAAATTTTGGTGGGGATCCTACAAAAATCATAAAGGCAAAGAGCAAAAGGACACAACAAAAACAGAGAAAAGTAAATGCATAAAAGAAAGATAAAAAAAAACAAACGAAGCAAAAGAAAACAGTACAACTAATAAAATAAGCAGGTAAATTATCAGGTCAATCTAAAAACTATATACAAGGAAAGTAAACAACCAAACTACGTCCGCGTAAACACCCCTCTCCCCAGCCTAAAAAGAAACCCCCCCCCCCTCCCTCTTGCGTCCACCAATCACCACACCATAAGGACTAGCACAACCAACATCTTTCCTTTATTCTTGCAAATGTGTCTCTAGTCCTTTTTGCTTACAAGATAAGCAAACCATTCATTTAAACATTCATTTTCATCAAAAATTTCACACACTTCTCCTCTCTTGCTTCTTGTTTGACGACCAACACACACACATATACAAATCCATTCCATTTTTATCATTTGATCAAAAACATTTGAAGACCTTGAAGTTATATTGATCGTGTTGAAATTTGGGTAGTCTTTATACAATGTTTGGGTTTTTAGTCTCTAATCATCCACTACTCATTCTTTTCATGTAACTCATCAAATCTTTATAAAACTTGTACTTTTATGATCATCTTTATGCATATATACTAGTTGTACAAACGGATTATTAAAGTTTACTTTTTTAAACTACGTAAACTTTAAAAGGTTGTATATTGGTTCGAAAATAAATAAAGTGAATATAAGGAAATCATAGTTTTATGATCGTGGTTATTTTCGTGTAATGAAAATGATAATTTATGGCTTATTTTGTTCGGCTTATTTAAATAAGCTTTTGGGAAAACTTATGTGATCTTATTTGAGCTTATTGGGCTCATGTTTGGATCGGCCCAATAAGGGAAACCACAAGGAAATATTGTTCGAGCTTATTTGATTTGACTTATATTTTATTCGGCTTATTTCTTGCTTATTTTGAAAGGACAAAACATTTAGCTTATTTGGCTTAATAAATAAGCCCAAATAAGGCTTAATGGGCTTATAAGTCGCGTCCCACTCAAGAAACCACAAACCACGAGCTTAGTCAATATGCTTTGGGTTTGGCTTATGTTGTTTTGGCTTATTAAGAGCTTATGATAGCTTGTTGATGAACCAAATACTTGTTTTATACCTTTTTGCATATCAAACTAATTATAAAGGATTTTGATACAATATTGATTGAACTTGTGAAATGTAAATTGAAAGTGAGTTTTGATTAAAGTCTACGACTTTGGAAAATGTGTAAACACGAACAGGTCATGTCGAAATTTTATAAAACTTATATACTTAGGATAAATCGCGAAAATATATTTTTATAAAACTTTTCCGATAAACATATTATTTATAAACGATAAGTAATATATATACTTAACTATATAAATAAATTAAAATACTTAATTACGTTTTCTACCTACGTATTTAATTTAAGAACCGACAGTTAAGCGTGCTCGTGTGATGGAAGCACTAGCATGGGTGACCTGCCGAGAAATTGATAAATTAAGGATATAAAAACATCATTTTTAAAAGAGTTTTAAATCTATATTCGTGATTTTTGGGTAAAGAGCCGAACAATATGATATATATATATATATGTATAATACTTAAATATAAATATATAGTTTTATATATTTAATGTTACTATATACCAACAACCACATTATGATCACTAACGTTTTATTACAAAGTATTTTAAGTAAACTTTGTGCATCCTCTGCATTTTTCCTATCATTCCGATTCTAAGACAAAACCTATATTCTCTTAGTTTGCATTTGTGTACCGTCGTTCATTTTCGTGTGATCATATTTCTAGGCGCTTACTCAATCACTTCACCAACTGAAGGTGAGTTCGTAGCCCCACATTTTACTCGTTTTGAATAAATGTTTTTATAACTTGAGGTGAGAAACATTGTTTGCTTTTAAAATTGGACACATGTACTATACTGAGAAATTTTGTCCCCATTTACGTTTTGCCTAAAGTAGCGTTTAGACACTATTGCCCCAGCAATCAGAACCGTCATTACCATTAAACGACTGCTGGTTAAGTAAGCGCGAGTGAATAAATAGATCTATCGGGACTAATTATCCCTATCTGGGTAAGAAGCACTTACAAGTTCGAGTTTGCCAAGAATAAACGGATATATGTCATGTCGAATCTAGTTAGGTGGTCTTTGGTCGGACACTTGCAAGGGCAAGAAAATCATATGGTAGTGTACATGCTACTTTCCACTATTAGCCTCGGTGTCATGAGCTTAGTGCAACGTAAATGCCTCTTTATGTGAAGTTGTATCTCCTATAACTGTCACATACATTTTTTCGATCTTCCTGGTACACACTGATAAATTTGACACTAAATCTATGGGATCACCAACTTTAAAGGTTGACGTTTTAAAGCAGTTTTTCTCAAGTGCTTAGGTTGGATGTCCGTTGCTTGAATTATGTGAATCTCTTGCTGGACCGGTTTTTCAGAAGAGAAATTTATCTATGTCTTTAAATATCGTTGTTGAACTCATTTAATCTTCCGCATTTTAACTCTTGAAACAATTGATTTCATTGATGTAAAACATATTAATATTTTAAATTTATGCAACGGTGTTTATTTTAAACGTACCCTTAGAGTTCTTTCTTTATTGCTTTGTAGTTGAGATATTCATGAAGTCACGCCCCCGGACGCTTATTCTAACAGGACCCTATTTAGGGGTGTGACAAACTCCCAATCATCCCATACTTTACATATTTTTACAAGACAAGTGGCGATATCTACCACTTTATGCAAAACATTACATCGTTGACTTATAAGACATATCAACGAATAATTGATCCTTGATATAATTCATTCGGTTTAAGCTTTTGTGAAACGATTATCTCCAAACTTTCCACCCTTTTTGTTGCGATTTTTCTAATTTTTTCGTTTTTTTTATACATACTATGAATCTCGATGTAATTTCACCATCTTCACGATCATAATAACTTCGTATAATTTTCTCCATGATTCTTTATTCTTCGGATGCATCAATAATTGTGATGGTAGTAAAAATACATGAATTTTGACTACTTTATACATTCCCATTTGCAATGTGCAAATTTCTTCCCAACCGTACCAAAGATAGAAAATTGACACAAGACTCGGGAAATACATACTTTACACTTTAAGCAACTAGCAACTGATAAATGGACTTAATCTAACATGGTAGGCTAAGGTGTAAAGGTGTAACGAAACAAACAGTTGGTGTTATTCCTAAAGGATTGGCTCTATAGGTTTTTCTAGGGGTATCTTACTCTTATAATGAGAGTAAAAAAAGGGTTTATACAAGATTTAACTAACCACTGTAGTTAGTTAATAAACAACATGTATAGGCTTTTTGGTTGTAATCCTAAAAATTTACCAATTTAAACAAGTTACTCCATCTAAATCCATAGTACTCATTATTGTGGTCTCGAATAGATATACCAAGCCAAGTTCTAAAGTCTACAACATCACCAGCACACTCATATTTTTGTGAAATTTGGGTAAACATTTGGAAACGGATAAGGTTAAATCCTCACAATATCTAATAAGGGTTATTGTGTGCAGGTTATGTAACAAGTAATTTCATAAAAGTGTGCTTGAAATTTTTTTAAATTTGAGCATAATTTAAGCATTTTAGTGTGAAAAATAGGATAAGTATGCATTCAAATTCCCATCCCCCTACTTGAATTATACAACGTCCTCGTTGTATAGATAAAACATTAAAAACAGGAATTGATAGAATTAGAATGAGAAACTCTCCTGATATTTTGCTTGGTAGATTCTCCAAGTTGAGTTTATGAGCTAGATTGTGTGTTGTAAATGCGTCTATATTCCAGCATGACTACAATCACACATAGGATTCCAGATGATCGATACTTCACCAACTTCATGTTGTGGGGGGGGGGGGAGGGGGGGGGGGGGGGGGTCGGGGGGGGTTGTGCAGGGGCTGGGGGGGGGGGGGTTCCTATGTAAAATATAGGAAAAACATGCAAAATCCTATCTCGGTACCTACGGTTAATTATAAATAAACTAAACAAACTGTACATGAGACCAATACGCCGTATCCATAAACTGGAATACGCCGTATTAAGAAACCTATAAAAAGTATCTAGATACGGGTCAGTCTGTTGAATACGCCGTATCATATTCATGAATACGCCGTATAGACAAAACTGACAATAATGTTTAAAGTGCATAAAAGTAAAGGACGGATAACGTCCAAACATTCAATACGCCATATAGTATGGAGCGGATACGCCGTATTGATGTCTGGGAAGATAGACTCGATAAAAATAAATAACATTCTAGGTTGTCTCCCGGAAAGCACTTTTGTTTCAGCTAATCTTTAAGTTAGACTTGTCCCTCAGCATTCTATCACCGATTCGCACTTTTTCCCCGGTCTGCTTTTCATTTATGTAATGGATATGGTTCTTGAGTATGTAATTAATCAATGAGTTAATTTGTTGAACTTACTGCCAGGCTTGATTCTAGCCAAAAGATAGGGGATGTTGACTGAACCAACATCCATCTCCCTTAGAAAAAAAAATCAGTCATGGTCACCTTCTCAGGTGCCTGACTCCTCCCAGCAATATTGCACGCAAACAGCCAATGGTAAAGCCTAAGCATTGGATCCCTGATAGAAGTGTAGGACGGGGTTGTGCCAAGGAAATCTCTAGCAGATAAAATCCCTATACAGTAAGCACCCAGATCCCCCTTGTCGGGGATCTACCTCGCAATCTCGGCCTAGTATGCATCGAATCCAACTGACTCAATCTCCTCAGCAGTATGTAGGCCCATACCCAAAATAAACCCTCTCAAGCTCATACGACGCCTAACTCCACCTAACTGAAACTGTAAAGCCCCGGTCGTATCCAGATCAAGTACTGCCTCTTCAAACCTAAATGTACTAAAGAAGTCCAAAATGAGCTCGTGTACCGATGGGCCTCTAATCTCAAATAGCCTCCTCCAAGCTCAGCTAGTGAATACACCCTGTCTCTGAGCATCCATGTACTCCTTCAGCATCCTACCACTCAATCCCTTATCCATCAGCTCTGTCAATCCCCAAAGTCAAAAACCTAAACCCGGTATATCTCTCTACCATATATCCTACCTAATCTCTCCTCAAAATCTGTAATATTAGCGTCTGTATAATCCAACCCCATAAATCTAAGATACTGATGCCTCTGATCCCTAGGTGGAAGAGCCATATCGTGGGTTTACACGAGAGTTTTTTTTAAACGATAACTCGCCATTAAAGTCTATAGCTAGATAATCAAGAACACATTTATCATGATTTGCATCAAACAAGCATTCATTACAGATAGCACAAACAGATTTAGAATTCGCATTTAACGCAAATTTCATGACATAAGCATTACATTTAGTTTTGGAAACACGATTCTTTTTATTCTTCCTAGACTTAACGCTCCTAGATTGGTCTTCTACTTTATTGTTCTTATTGATACTTGATGATTGCGAGGTCCTATTGTTCTTTGTATTGCATGTATGCTTTGATCCGCTGGCACTAGTAGAACCGATTACTCCTGTAGTTAGCAACAAAGGTTGGTTAGAGTCTTTTGGTTTATGAAAATCAACATGTTTCTGAGTGTTGCTTGAGGATGTGACAGGGTCAACAAATCTAACTTTCTTGTCCTTGTTCTTTGGTGTGACAGCCACTAATTTCTCACTAGTTCTTGTTAGACAAGGGCATGTATCTCTAATATAGACTAACACTTTGATGTGTCGTTGTATGGTTATGATTTATGATTCAAGTTTAAATTTTATATTTTGCCGACTTTACCAAAAACAACACTTTAACGGGCAGTGTACCAGGTCAGATGAGAGTTTCATGGTAAGTAGGGTGTCGATCACTAAGAGCGAGAAACAATCTTTCAATTTATTAATATATTGGTTATCTAAACTAAGTTAATTCTATTCTATGTTAAACCTATGTTAATCCTAAATCTAACGGATAAGGGGGTTTTCAGCCTGAGAGATTGGCACGGGTTTTGTGGTGACTAAAATCAACTTAAGACACTAAAACACACGCAAGCAAATTAACAAAAGATAAAAGAGCGGTCTAGCCAAATATAAGAAAACCGTATTAACCATTATTAGTCCAATCAGAACGTTGGTTTGTTTATTTAGTGCAATGATTACTTATCTCGAGGCGGCATATCATTCTAAAGACTTAGGCGGTACTTCTTCCTAAGACCTAGATACGAAGAATTCTGTCACAATTAAACGTATCCGCATAAAGCATCCTTATTTTTTAATTATAATCTATCTTAGGGGTTAAAGCAATGGTGATCTTTTAAAACCCTAGCTTATAGAGACTTTACCCACTTACTGCTTAAAGGCAATTCATACACCTGCTGGTCCATGTAAGCTCGCAATCTAAAGGCAAAGATAGGTCATTATTAGTGATCCTATTGGTCTAGATGTATAAATTACTATATGGAGAGCCATCCCGGTATCTAGATTACTTGGTCCGTATCACTAGATCCAGTTGAATGATAGGTCGCATACAAAAGAACGCAAACAAGTATAAACTGATAAACATAAACAAGCAATCAACGATAAATTAAGGAATCAATATAAACAAAACAAACATTCAAATCTTCATAATAATGGCTAATACCCGAAGGTATTAGCCTTCAAACATCATAATCAATACAAGAGTAATAATTTAGCCAAGGTAAACTAACCGAGTTAACGAATGATACAAAAACTAGACGATTACAAGAGTATAGGAGATTACAAGGTATTTCCTATGGAATTAGTTACTATGCTCGACCTCTTCTGCTCTTCTTCTCTTCTGAAAATCGATTTTTATGGTTAAGGTATCGAAAATATAATTTAGCACATCGAAAACCCATTTTTAGGTTTTCTATTTAAAAGGTCTGGAATTTGGTCGATACTGCGTATTGACTGAGGTCAATACGGTGTATCAGGGGTTTCTTAGAGTAGGGACCACATTTGATATCTTCCAGAATATTTTATTACCATATCTTAAATACGATGTATAGGCTTCTTCTAGATACGACATATTGAATCTTGTTCTTTCGTGGTCTTTAGTGAAGTGCGGGCACAGATACGTCATATCTTCCTTGATGGATACGGTGTATAGGATGTCAGAATCAGTTTCTTCATATTTCTTTGTTTAAGCTCCAAAATGCGTGCCTTTTAGCTAATCTTCACCAAGTACTCCATAATTACCGCAATTCACAAATACAAACGATTAAGTAACAATTCTTTGCAATAATTATACAAAATAGGTTATTTACATGGGATAAATGATGCTATAAAAGTGACGTTATTTGATGTCATCAAATATCTCCCCACTTGAATCCTACTTGTCCTCAAGTAGCCTTTAGATGTTTATAAAAATGTATCCCTAAGGATTTTTCCGTTTAAGCATTTATTCGATCTATTACAAGTACATAACCAAACACCTCACGAAATAGGTAGATGAAAATACTCAAATCACTCAAATAGTCTATGTGGTAACATGTAACTAATTCGCTCAATTACTCGGTCGTGACGAGTATTCTATTATAAGCTTGGCAAGGATACACATCTCCACCACTAGAGTTAAGGAGTAACAAGTTTATAAAGGTAAAATAGGTTTTTATTATAAGTCTTAGGGTTGATCATTCTAATAATCTTTCACTAAAAGTACCACACCAACAAGGCAACTGAATCACACATACATGGCCGTAACGACGGAATAGATATGTGTGTTCGATCACATCATCATTCGAGTTTAACCAAGGGTTAAGATGAAGAATGATATAGGGTATGGATCTTTTAACTTTCACTAAAAGTAATAAACCAAAAAGACAGTTGAATCACGCATACATGGCCGTAACAATGGAATAGACATGCATGACTCGATCACATCCTTGTTCGAGTAAAATCCAAGGTTAATGATAAGGAAAGGGAAATAAATTGTTGTTAAATAAAAATTACGAAACAAATAGACTAAGTCCAAACAGATAAGGTACAAGTTGCTAGATACTTTTTCCCGACCGTTACCATGATAAAGACACAACTATTTACACAAACGTCTTGATCATAGATCAAAAACAACAACCTAAGTTGGCGTTCCCGTAACGGTCAACTTCCCATTCATCCCATACTTTACATACTTTTACAAGACAAGTGGCGATATCTACCACTTTATACAAAACTTTACATCGTTGACTTATAAGACGTATCAACGAATAATCGATCCTTCATATAATTCCTTCGGTTTAAGCTTTTGCGAAACGATTATCTTCAAACTTTCCTCCTCTTTTTTGTTGCGATTTTTCTAATTTTTTTGTTTTTTTAAACAATACATAACTACGAATCTCGGTGTAATTTCACCATCTTCACGATCATAATAACTCCGGATAATTCCTTCGATAATTCTTCATTCTTCGGACGTACCAATAATTGTGATGGTAGTAAAAATACATGAGTTTTGACTACTTTATACATTCCCATTTGCAATGTGCAAATTTCTTCCCAACCGTACCAAAGATAAAAAATGACACAAGACTCGGGAAATACATACTTTACACTTTAAGCAACTAGCAACTGATAAATGGACTTAATCTAACAGGGTAGGCTAAGGTGTAAAGGTGTAACGAAATGAATAGTTGGTGTTATTCCTAAAGGATAGCTCTACAGGTTTTTCTAGGGGATCTTACTCTTATAATGAGAGTAAACAAGGGTTTATACGTGATTTAACTAACCAGTGTAGTTAGTTAATAAAACAACATGTATAGGCTTTTTGGGTATAATCCTAAAAATTTACCAATTTAAACAAGTTACTCCATCTAAATCCATAGTACTCATCACTGTGATCTCGAATAGATATACCAAGCCAAGTTCTAAAGTCTACAACATCACCGGCACACTCATATTTTTGTAGAATTTGGGTAAACATTTGGAAACGGATAAGGTTAAATCCTCACAATATCTAATAAGGGTTATTGTGTGCGGGTTATGTAACAAGTAATTTCACAAAAGTATGCTTGATTTTTTTTAGATTTGAGCATAATTTAAGCATTTTAGTGTGAAAAATAGGACAAGTATGCATTCTAATTCTCATCCCCCACTTGAATTATAAAACGTCCTCGTTGTATAGATAAAACATTAAAAACATGAATTAAAAGAATTAGAATGAGAAACTCCTCTGATATTTTACTCGATAGATTCTCCATGCAGATTTAATGACCAAGAATTCCAGATTGTAGATAATTCACCAACATTGTCGATTTCTTTGCAGCGAGGTCCTATGCAAAATATAGGAAAAACCATGCACTCCTATCTCGGTACCTACGGTTAAATATAAATAACTAAACTGTACAAGAGACTAATACGCCGTATCCATAAACTGGAATACGCCGCATAGAAAACCCTATAAAAAGTATCTATACGGGTCAGTCTGACGAATACGCCGTATCATGTGCATGAATACGCCGTATGGACAGAACTGACAATAATGTTTTAAAGCGCATAAAAATAAAGGACTGATAACATTCAGACATTCAATACGCCGTATGGTATTGAGCGGATACGCTGTATTGATGTCTGGGAAGACAGACTCGATAAAAATAAATAACAATCTAGGTTGTCTCCCGGGAAGCACTTTTGTTTCAACTAGTCTTTAAGTTAGACTTTTTCTTTAGCTTCCTTCATTACTCTTCCATCTCATGCACGCTAACGTGCCTGCGTGTGAGCCATTCTTCCGTCTTTTCATCTCAGATATATTTGGGTCCTAGGTTCAAGACTCTTTTGTAGAACCCGTTTAGCTTTTGGTATGAGTGTGAGATTCCATTCATCATATCTTGTTTACTTACCTTCAGTAATGGCGAGATCTTGTTGCATTTTCCATTAATGTGGTGTTTAAACCTCGGATGTGAGCACACCATTTAGTAAGTTACACATTCATCTTCACCATGGATGGTAATCATTCCATCAAACCTTTTAGTTTCAACATATGAAACTTCGCAAAAAGGTTTTCCAACTACTACTTCTCTCATTCCTTCATCAAGATAAGGATCCATATCTTCTACAACTGTGAAATTAGTAAGAACATAAAAGTTTCCAATAAATATTGGTACATTAGCCCAGTCCCATAACTTATTTCTTCTTCTAAATTTGATTTTGTCTTTCATTATTGAGTTATAGAATTTTTTAAACATGACATTGATACGTAGACTAGGTAAGAAATTGGTGTGTATAAATTCAAATCCTATCATGCATGAAAACTTTAGGTTGTGGGCACAATCAATACGGATCTTCTCACTTTGGTCATAAATAATAGGGTATCCAAAAATTTTACTAACCATATTACGATCATTCCTAGCTTTAACTTCCTCAACTACCTTACCTTCCTCAATGGTGGGCATTAAATCATCAACTTGATCTCTCCTAAGCTCTAATGGTATATTAATATCGTTTAATTCTATGTAATCTCCATATAAAGGCTCTAACGATCTATTTAACACCAAAGTCTCTCCCATTAGCCTAGCTTCTCTTTCTCTTAAGCTTAACATGTAGACCCTCTTAATCAAACTACTAGCAGGTTTAACACTTTTGAAAATAATTTTCTCATCCCCTACCCTTAAGGTAATTTTTCATTTGAGGATCAAAGGCACTTTCACATCCTTGGGCATATCAAGAATTATAAAGTCTACGGGGAAAACAAATTTGCCAATACCTACTAGCATGTTTTCAGTAATTCCTTTTGGATATTTCACAGTCCTATCTGCTAATTCAACTATCAACTTAGTGTGAGCTAATTCACCTAAACCTAAGCTAAGGTAGGTCGAGAGAGGAATGACACTTACGCTAGCTCTTAAGTCAGCAAGGGCATTATCAAAGCAAACATTATTAATATAGCAAGGTAAAGTGAAACTTTCTGGGTCTTTCTCCTTTCAGGGTATGGAATTATTGGTATGTGAAGCTTCATATGAGTTAGCTTCCAAGAATTTTAGTCCATACGGTCCCTTCTTTTCTTCACAGTAGTAATCATTCAAACGACTTAGAAGCGAAATTGTTGTTTGTCTTGTCTCGTATATCAGTTTACTATTTTGTAAAGTGGATACGGCGTATTGGGATGATCCCATACGGCGTATCGGGTTTGTATCAGCTTCAACAATAGTCGAGATCGACTTGACATGATCTCTCGGGTTGGATTCAGTAGATTTAGGTAGGCTTCTAAATCCTCTTTCCTGTAGTATCTTGCTCATTTGCCCGATTTGAATCTCCAAAGTTTTAATCGAAGCTCCTTTGTCACACCCCGCCAAGGCGGAAGCACGATTAATGTCTAAAATCACGAAGTCTACGGGGTACACATGCTCAGCAACCTCAACTAATACGTCCTCTGCTATTCCTAAAGGGTAGATATACGAGTGGTTAGCTAGAGAGAGAGCCTAATGTCCGTCTCAGCAAGCCTTTCATTGGTTAGTTTCATGCAGGTAGAGAGGGGCATAACGTTCACGTCGGATCCTTGGTTAACTTGGGTGTTCATGTGTTTCAGGCCTCCTATGTTACAGGGTATTTCGAAGTTTCCTCCGATGTCTTCCTTCCTTGTTATCTTTTTTTTAAGGATTGCTTCATAAACAGTCCCCCTAGGTAATAAATTATAAATCCTTCCATTTCTTTTTCCAACTCGGGCTCCTGATAGGGAGTCATTAAACCTATGATTGTCAACAAGTCCCTCTATTATTTTCTCATTGATCATATGCTTCAGGTAATATTCTACGGACTGGGAGCTGGGTGCCTCGGTCGTTTCTTCTTTTCCAGCTTTTCTAATTGGTTCGTTTTTTATCCCGTTTTCAGCTTCATTCTCCTTCTCGGCTTCCTTTACTGGCATTCCCGTTTCTGTTCCGGTAGGTTTTTCAATGTCAGTAGCCGATTGCTACATCATTATCGTCGTTTCTCTCCCCCCCCCCCTCTGGTGAGAGAGATAGAATTTACGTTTTTAATGACGGGGGATTTGGCCTCTTCTCTGATTAGCACTTTTTTAGGAGCCCTGCTGGTTGTGAGTTCCTTTAGAAGCCCGAACATTTCTGCCATCCTATCATTTATCTCCTCTCGTTGTTTGAAAATGGCATTCTCAAATCTTTCCATCCTTTCGGTGTGTGCTGCCATGTAATCCCGTACTCGAGCTTCGAAAGTGGTTCCTAACCCTGGGCAGAGGGATTGGGCCTAACGTTTCGCAGAATAGCGAAGGGGCTCTCTTGTGGTTTCATTCTGGTTTTGTGTGCGAGGTTTGAGTAACTGCTTTTCGGCATAAGCTTGAGGAACGTGTGTTGAGCTCGGTCTGGGCGTCGGATTGTGATCTCTTTAGTAAGAAAGTAATCTGGTCTTCGAGCTCAAGAAGTCTTTGGTCAGGGCGTTTTTGAGGTGGTTTGAGGTGTAGAAATAGCCTTGACCGGTTTAACGAATTCTTTTGCGTCATTCCAGTCCTCATGGTCATAGAGGGCGGAGTTCTCAATGATTTCCCAAGATCCGTCGGGGTTTTTATTGCGGATTTTTTCGCAAACGGCACGGTCATTCTCGCACTTAAGATGAAATGAGACATGATCATAAAAAATTTGGATTTGAAGCCAACGATCGATGCCATGATGAGGGACTTTTTGTAGTAAGTCCTTGAAACAAGTCCATGCTTCAGATAGAGATTCTCCATGATGTTGTTAGAACATCAGGATATCGTTGCGGAGTTTTGCAGTCCTTCTTGGTGGAAAGAATTGAGCAAGAAAACGAGTAGTAAGATCCTCCCATGTGGTGATGGATCCTGCTGGAAGACGTTCAAGCCAGTGGCTAGCTTGACCGCGAAGGAAAAATTGAAATAAACGCAAGAAATCCTTGAGGTGTTGGTTTGGATCCTCTAACCGAAGTCCGTGGAATGAGCATCCGTTTTGCACCAACCGGATGGCGTCGGATCGAAGAGGTACCACATTATTCCCTACGGGGAGCTCAATGGTATTCATGTAGCCCTCGTGGCTAGGTTTGGAGTAATCTCCAAGAATACGGATAGGATTCGCGTCTCCCATGGTGGTTGACGAGAATAGGATTATGAAACATTACCCAAAGAAAAGAGATAGACTACTAGAAAGCTATTGTACAGAAACTAAATTTCTCACTTGAAAAAGGGAATTCAGTGAGTTGAACTAGTTAATACTATGATCCGAAACCTAACTATTCCCCACGAAGGCGGCGCCAAAAACTTGATTAATGTCGTAGATACTTCAGCAAGAAGTTTTTACAACTCCCTAGGCATTGACCTAATCGTTGCAGTGAAGTATAGGCAAGACCTCGGGGGTTGTTATCGTTTTCTAGGGGAATATGTTGGGAAGGCTTAATCACGGTCTAACATAATTTTAGGGGTTGAGAGAAGATTTTTTTTGTATTTTTATATTTATAAGAAAGCAGGTAAATCAATGCTTTCAGAGGTTAGTTTGATTAACTAATAACTAAACTAATTATAATCTAATCTACTGGTGATAACTTTACGATAAACAATTGTATTTACCTAATCATGCACTACTCCTCAGATTACTTCTCCTAGATCTGTTGCTTTGTCACACTTGTGATGATCTGTGTAAGTATTTCTTAGGTCATGAACAGATTAAACGAACCCGCCATCTATTTAATATTCCGTTAAAGCAACTCACAAGTAAGGTAGTATGAAGACTATTACAAGGCCCATAAGAGTATATTAAATGCATGTGAAATATCTTAAGAGGGATCAACCATATAATGGGTAAGGTAGTATGAAGACTGTTACCGATGGTATCCTATCTACACACTCACGTTTCCCTAGACATGTCAACAGCGATACAGACAAAAGTTGGTTTTCTAAAGCCTAACGCGCACATTCATCAACAAGAAGCAACATCAAAAGGATCTACAACCTAAGTTTCATGCAATCATAGATAAATACAAAAGAGGGTTTAGCCTCGCATGTTATAAAGAAAAAGAAGATAAATCAATCAAGCAACACATAGACATATTGAATGATTAATGATAAATAACCTTACTTGATTAAAACATGATTCCAGGTATACAATAGGGTTTTTAGGCCTTATTTTAAAAAAAAAACGACCCTACACAGCGCTAGAATGACTTGGGTTCGTCTCCCTAGGTTTATACAAAGTTACACACTTAAAATCCTAAAAACGATTTTATATTTATTGAGATATCGATGCGACGACATCGCTTAGAAATCCTGACGCCTTCGCCACGTAGATGATTCTAGATCCTCTTTAAGTCGGCCACGTCCTGACGCCGTCCGTGAAATTCCTGACGTCGTCACTAGATACATCACGACGGCGTCGCTTTATGCCTGTGACGCCGTCTCCACGCACTGTATGCATAAATCTTCAAGAGATTTGGTGTAGGTCCGTAATCTTGTCCGTTTCTTCTCCAAATGAGCCCAAGTCACGTGTATTTCCTCCAAAAGCCATCCAAGTGCTAAAAACCTGAAAATAAACGATTAAGCATATAATCTGGGCATATTTACATGATTTATGAGGTTAAATGACCCCGAAAAAGTGTATAAAATGACACCTCATCACTTCTTTTGGATACGGAGTATTGAATCTTGTTCCTTCGTAGTCTTTAGTGAAGTGCAGGCACAGATACGCCGTATCTTTCTTGATGGATACGGCGTATAGGATGTCAGAATCAATTTCTTCATATTTCTTCGCTTAAGCTCCAGAATGCGTGCCTTTTAGCTAATCTTCACCAAGTACTCCATAATTACTGCAATTCTCAAATACAAACGATTAAGTAACAATTCTTTGCAATAATTATACAAAATTGGTTATTTACATGGGATAAATGATGCTATAAAGTGACGTTATTTGATGTCATCAAATACCCCCCCACTTGAATCCTACTTTTCCTCAAGTAACCTTTAGAAGTTTATAAAAATGTATCCCTAAGGATTTTTCCGTTTAAGCATTTATTCGATCTATTACAAGTACACAACCAAACACCTCACGAATAAGAAGATAAAAACACTCAAATCACTCAACTAATCTATGTGGTAACATGTAACTAATTCGCTCGATTGCTCTGTCATGACGAGTATTCTATCATAAGCTTGGCAAGGATACACATCTCCATCACTAGAGCTAAGGAGTAACAAGTTTATAAAGGTAAATTGGGTTAATAGGCTTAGGGTTGATCATTCTAACAATCTTTCACCAAAAGTACCACACCAACAAGGCAGCTGAATCACACAACATGGCCGTAACGACGGAATAGACATGCGTGACTCGATCACATCCTTGTTCGAGTTTAACCAAGGGTTAGGATGAAGAATGATATAGGGTATGGATCTTCTAACTTTCACCAAAAGTAATAAACCAACAAGGCAGCTGAATCACGCATACATAGCCGTAACGACGGAATAGACATGCATGACTCAATCACATCCTCACTCGAGTAAAACCTAAGGTTAATGATTAGGAAAGGGAAATAAATGGTTGTTAAATAAAAATTTATGAAACAAATAGACTAAGTCCAAACAGATAAGGTACAAGTTGCTAGATACTTTTTCTTGACCGTTACCATGAAAAAGACACAACTATTTACACAAACGTCTTGATCATAGATCAAAAACAACAACCTAAGTTGGCGTTCCCGTAACGGTCAACTTCCCATTCATCCCATACTTTACATACTTTTACAAGACAAGTGGCGATATCTTTAAACCCCCACCTTTTTATACAAAACTTTACTTGTTGACTATAAAGTGTATCCAACGAATAATCGATCCTTCATATAATTCCTTCGGTAATAAGCTTTTGCGAAACGATTATCTTTAAACTTTCCTCCTCTTTTTTTGTTTTGATTTTTCTAACTTTTTTGTTTTTTAACAATACATAACTACGAATCTCGGTGAAATTTTCACCATTTTTCACGATCATAATAACCCGGATATTTCCATTCATAAGTCTTCATTCTTCGACGTACCAATAATTGTGATGGTAGTAAAAAATACATGAGCTTTGACTACTTTATACATTCCCATTTGCAATGTGCAAAAATTTTATTCCCAACCGTACCAAAGATAGAAAATAACACAAGACTCGGGAAATACATACTTTGCACTTTAAGCAACTACAACTCCATAAATGGACTTGATCTAACAGGGTAGGCTAGGTGTAGAAGGTGTAACGAAACAAACATTTGTGTTTATTCCTATCAGGATTGCTCTAGAGTTTTTCTAGGGGATCTTACTCTTAAAATGAGAGTAAACAAAGGGTTTATACGGGATTAACTAACCAGTGTAGTTAGTTAATAAAACAACATGTATAGGCTTTTTGGGTGTAATCCTAAAATTTACCAATTTAAACAAGTTACTCCATCTAAATCCATAGTACTCATCACTGTGATCTCGAATAGATTATACCAAGCCAAGTTTTAAAGTCTACAACATCACCGACACACTCATATTTTTGTGGAATTTGGGTAAACATTGAAATGTAAGTTAAATCCCTCACAATATCTAATAAGTTATTGTGTTGGTTGTATATAACTAGTAATTTCATAAAAGTATGCTTGAAAAAAAATGAGCATAATTTAAGCATTTTAGTGTGAAAAATAGGACAAGTATACATTCTAATTCCCATCCCCCCACTTGAATTATACAACGTCCTCATTGTATAGATAAAACATTAAAAACGGGAATTAAAAGAATTAGAATGAGAAACTCCCCTGATATTTTGCTCGGTAGATTCTCCAAGTTGAGTTTATGAGCAAGGAATTGTGTGTGTAAATGCTCTGATACCCAGCAGACTACAACACACACAGATTCCAGATTGTAGATATGTCACCAACATTGTCCGCTTTGCTTTACACGAGGTCCTGTGTATAATATAAGAAAAAATATCAAAATCCCTATCTCGGGTATCTTACGGTTAATTAAATAAAAAAACAAATTGTACAGGGGACCAATACGCCTTATCCATAAACTGGAATACGCTGTATGGAGAAACCTGTAAAATGTATCAATACGGGTCAGTCTACCAAATACGCTGTATCATGTACATGAATACGCCGTATAGACAGAACTGACAATAATGTTGAAAGTGCATAAAAATAAAGGACTGATAACGTCCAGACATTCAATACGCCTTATGGTATGGAGCGGATATGCCGTATTGATGTCTGGGAAGACAGACTCGATAAAAATAAATAACAGTTTGGGTTGTCTCTCGGGAAGCACTTTTGTTTCATCCAGCCCTTAAGTTAGACTTTTTCTTCAGCTTTCTTGACTATTCCATCTCATGCACGCTAACGTGCCCGTGTGTGAGCCATTCTTCCATCTTCGCATCTGGGATATATTCGGGTCCTAAGTTCAAGACCCCCTTGTAGAAACTTTTGAGCTTTTGGTACGGATGCGATATTCCATACAGCTTATCATGTATACTCACCTTTAGTAACGGCTTAATCTTGTTGCATTGGGCATTGGATAGATGTTTAAACCTCGGATGTGATCACGCTATTTGGTAAGTCACGTTATCATTACCATTGTGGATAGTGATTAACCCATCAAACCTTCTTGCTTCCACACATGAAGCTTTGCAGAATGGTTCTCCAAGAATGATATCTCTCATGTCTTGATCTCGGTAGCCATCCATATTTTCCACTACTGCAAAATGACTTACAACAGAAAAAAATTTGACAAGAATAGGTACATTCATAAAAGCTCCAACTATGTTCTTTCCTGTGTATTCAACTTTGTCCGTCATTATAGAATTATAGAACTCCCTAGACATCACATTAACGGACAAAATTAGGAAAAAATAAGCATTTACATGTTCGAAACCTATCATGCATGAAAATCTTAAGTTGTAGGCACAATCATTATGGATCTTCCGGTCAAAGTCACAAAAACTAGGGTACTCGTCAAAACTTTCATTTTTCCTAGTCTTGATTATGTCAATCATGGGCTCATAAATTACCTCACCTTCCTCAATGGTGGGCATCAAATCATCAACTTGATCTCTCTTAAGTTCTAATGGTACATTAAGATTATTTAATTCGACGTAATATCCATATAAAGGGTCTAATGATCTATTTAACACCAATGTCTCTCCTATTAGCCTAGCTTCTAAATCAAGTTCCATTCTTTATCTTAAACCTAACATGTAGACCCTCTTAATCAAACTACTAGCAGGTTTCATACTTTTAAAAATAATTTTCTCATCCCCTACCCTTAAAGTAATCTTCCTTTTGAATACATCAATCTTAGCATAGGCGGTAGACAAAAATGGTCTTCCGAGGATCAAGGGAACTTTGACATCCTCGGGCATATCAAGATTACTAATCTAACAGGGAAAAGAAACATACCATACTACTAGAACATTTTCCAGCAATACCCTTTTGGGATATTTTTACGCCTATCTGCTAATTCAACTGTCAACTTAGAGAGGCATGGCACTTACGCTAGCTCCTAAGTCAGCAAGGGCATTATCAAAGCAAACATGATTAATATAGCAAGGTAAAGTGAAACTTCCTGGGTCTTTCTCTTTTCGGGGTATGGAATTATCGATATGTGAAGCTCCATATGAGTAAGCTTCTAAGAATTGTGGTCCATACGATCCCTTTTTTTCTTCACAGTAGTAATTATTCAAACGACTTAGAAATGGAATTGTTGTTTGTCTTGTCTCGTATATCAGTTTACCCGTTTCTGTATAGTGGGATATTGCGAATTCGGTGATCCAATACGGCGTATCGTAGTCGTGTTAGCTTCAATAAAAGTCGAGATTAACTTGACATGATCTCTCGGGTTGGCTTTAGTTTCGCTGGGTAGGCTTCCAAATCCTCTTTCCTGTAGTACCTTGCTCATTTTCCCGATTTGAATCTCTAAAGTTTTAATCGAAGCTCCTTGGTTTCGTATGGCAGCATCCATTGAAGCTCGAATTTCTTTAATCATGTTAGAGTTTTCTTTATGTCTTTTCGCTGATTCACTCATAAACTTGCTCAGGGTTTCTTCCATAGTTTGTCTTTGTTCTTGATACGAAGGGTTTGCATTGTTCCTTTGGTAGAAACCCGGAGCTGTTGCTCTATATCCCCCTCCTTAGAAAGGTCCACCAAATTAAGTGTAGTAAGCTTCTTCGAGGGTTTTACCTTCTTCTTTGAGTGGGCAATCTTTGGTGTAGTGGGGTCCTTTACATTGTTCACATCCTACTTGAGCAACATATACCTTTTCATTGACCTTCTTGATTTCTCTTCCAAGACTATTGAGTTGTGCCTGGATGGCTGCCAATCCGTCAGAAGTTTTAGTACTTCTTGTCCTAGATGTTTCCATTAATGCCATTTTTTGAGAGAATTCAGCCATTTCTTGGATGGCTACTTTTGCATCGGCAACAGTCTTAGATGGTATGGCACCTTTTGAATCAAGAATTTGTCGAGTTGGAACTTCCAATCCATTATAAAACAAGATTACCTCATGCACTCCGTTAAGTAGTGTTGACGACACTTCATCAAGAGTTCTTTAAATCGCTCCCATGCTTGGTAAAGGGTTTCATCGGGTTCTTGTTGAAAGTTATTGATCTTCTCCATTTTCTATATATTTCGAGCAGGTGGGCAATATTTGCTTAGAAATTTTTTCTTAAGATCTTCCCAACTTTTAATTGAACCAGATGGTTTGTTTCTTAGCCAACGACTCGCGGCTCCAGTTAGGGACATAGGAAAGACTCGAAGCATTATTTGATCTTGAGTTATATTAGGAACAAGGAATAAGTCACCAATCTCGAGAACTTTCTCAATGTGTTCGTTCGCATCTTCATGATCCGAACCGCTAAAGGTGTTGTCACGTAGTTCCTTTAGAAATTGGCATTTTAGTTCAAAGTGATCTTTGTCATTAATTGTAGGCCTAGCAACTCCCGATCCATAACCAGGATAGGTTTTGCTCATGTACTGTTCCATGGTTTCCGCCATTATTTTTGCTACTTCTTCCTCAGAACTTTCTTCTAGATCAGATAAGAGATGGAATAAGGGTGATCTCGATTCGTCAAGACTTAGTGTCTTGAAAATCTTCCTAGATGAGCGAAATTCTCATTTTAATTCTTTATAAGGTGTAAATAGCTCCTTTGTTGAACCCCTTGTCATGCACTTCTAGAAACAGAGGATAAACAATTAGTATGATAGGCTCGGGAGGAAGAAAACACAAATATACGAAAATCGAATGCAAAAATTAAGCTTTTGTTATGGTATCAGACGATCGATACGCCGTATTCAATTGATCTGAATATGCCGTATTAATCTGTTGAACGAATACGATGTATTAGATAAGAAAGTTAGATACGCCGTATCTAATAGAATTGGATACGCCGTATCAGGTTATCGACCAGAATAGTGTATTGGAAAACAATTAAATCACACAAAGCAATTAAACTAACAAATATGCAAGCAAACAATACACAAATATACAGAATTATACACTAATCTAAATTACACTAATCCCAAAGGTTAGATTAATCTAATGCTAAAAACCAATATATTAAAAAAATCAAGATTAGATTTTCACTCCCCGGCAGCGGCGCCAAAATCTTGTTGTGTCGTTGTAATTTATGATGGTTCAAGTTTTAAATTTATAATTTGTCGACTCTATCTAAAACAACACTTTAACAGGCAATGTACCCGGTCAAATAGAGTTTCGTGGTAAGTAGGGTGTCGATTACTAAGAGCAAGAAACAATCTTTTATTTTATTAATATTTTGGTTATCTAAACAAAGTTAATTCTATTCTATGTTAAACATATGCTAAATCTATGTTAATCCTAATTCTAACGGATAAGGGGGGTTTTAGTCTGAGAGACTGGCACGGGTTTTGTGGTGACTTAGATCAATTTAAGACACAATTACACACGCAAGAAGATAAACAAAAGATAGAAAAGCGGTCTAGCCAAATATAAGAAAACTGTATTAGCCCTGATTAATCCAATTAGAACGTTGGTTTGTTTATTTTAGTGCAATGTTTACTTATCTCGAGGCGGCATATCATTCTTAAAACTTAGGCATTACTTCTTCCTAAGACCTAGATGCGAAGAATTCTGTCACAATTAAATGCATCCGCATAAAGCATCCTTTTTTGCTGATTATAATCTATCTTAGGGATTAAAGCAATGGTGATCTTGTTAAAAACTAGCTCATAGAGACTTTACCCACTTACTGCTTAAAGACAATTTATACACTAGTAGTCCACTGGCCAAGTCTTTACCAATTGATTAAGAACATACTCATTGATCCCAAGGGTCACCTACCGGTCCAACTAAGCTCACAATCTAAAGGCAAAGAAAGGTCATTTCCTATTGGTCTAGATGTATAAATCACAATATGGAGAGCCATCCCAGCATCTAGATTACTTGGTCCATATCACTAGATCTAGTTGAATGACAGGTCGCATACAAACGCACATAAATAATTATATATTGATAAACATAAACAAGCATTCAACGATAAATTAAGCAATCAATATAAACAAAATCAAACTATCAAATCTTCATAATAATGGCTAATACTCAAGGGTATTAGCCCTCAAACATCATCTTTTATATATAATTAATACAAGAATATAATTCAACCAAGGTAAACTAATCGAGTTAACGAATGATAATAAAAATCGAACGATTACTAGAGTATAGGAGATTACAAGGTGTTTCCTATAAAATTAGTTGCTTTGCTTGACCTTTTCTGCTCTTCTTGTCTTCTGAGAATCGACTTTTGTGTTTTAGGTATCAAAATTATGAGCTGCACACTAAAAAACCATTTTTAGGTTTTGTATTTATAGGGTCTGAAATTTGGTCGATACAGCGTATTGACTGAGGTCAATACGGCGTATCGGGGGTTTCTTGGAGTAGGATCACGTTCGATATCTTTTAGAATTTTCACATTCTATAACTTGAACACGGCGTATGGATCTTCTCTGGATATGGTGTATTGGACTTTATTACTTCGTGGTCTTTTGTGAAGTGCAGACACAGATACGTCGTATCTTCCTTGATGGATACGACGCATAGGTTGTCAGAATAATTTTCTTTATATTTCTTCATTTAAGCTCCAGAATGTGTGTCTTTTAGCTAATCTTCACCAAGTACTCCATAATTACTGTAATTCTCAAATACAAATGATTAAGTAACAATTCTTTACAATAATTATACAAAATGGGTTATATACATGGGATAAATGATACTATAAAAGTGATGTTGTTTGATGTCATCAGAGACTGTGCCAACGACGTCTTGATCATCAGCAGGAACATTTTGGACAGAGAGTTGGTCGATATCCTGATCGGAGTGGTGGAGATGGCATGACTGGCGAAGCATCAGCAACAACGGTGACCGCACATTTGAAGAAACATTATCATCCTCTTGTGCATTAGTAGAAAAAGGAAGAGGCAGATATTGTAAACAATACTCACAAACTTGATCACAATCTCCGACATCCCTATATGTTATAGACAAACCTGTTAAAAACCCACAATTAATAAAACAGAATCATGCCAAATGAATTAGAAATAGATTATATATACGCATAACAGACCTTGTGAAGATGTTTGACCACCAGAATTCTGAGCATTACAGAAGCATTGGCGTTGAGGCCCCTCCGAAGAGGAGACTGTGCCAACGAACGTCATATCATCAGCAGGAACATTTGGACATAAGTTGGTCCGATAACCGATTGGAGTGGTGGTAGATGCACGACTGGTGAAGCATCAGCAACAACGGTGACCGCACATTTGAAGAAACATTATCGTCCTCTTGTGCATTAGAAGAAAAAGGAAGAGGCAGATATTGTAAAGATTTTGCACATGGAGCAGCAACTTCCATTCTTGGAGCAAACACAGGCGTTTGAATCTATGCAACATCTTCACGTGATTCAGTTCCATCATCTGGCAACATTGCCCGATCGCCTTAATCCCGTCGTAACTCCTTTCACAACCACCAAGGTCAAGCTTAAGTAACCTCTGAGACTCTTTTGCTAAAATCGTCATACCAATATCTGATATAACAAGCTGTCAATATAACCTTTCAGCTTCAAATTTGGTAAATTTCTAAATCCGACAACTCTAAAATCCAAACATTAACCTTCTTGATGGCACTTGTGGCAATGTCTCCGTTTTGAAGTCCTTTATGATGTGGTAGTGTACTTTCCATGTCAAACAATTTCTCATTCTCGTCAACAAAAAAAGATAGAAGAAATTGCAATCTAATTATCACTCTTTGCTTTATAATTTTGAAAACTTTTTATTTGCAAAAGATAGTTGCAGATTAACTTTGAATGTCAAATCAATATGTCAAGTTTCCATTTCAGGATAGGTACATATGTAGGGGCTGTTTGGCATTGCCTTTTAGGTATCCTGATACAGATCATAATTATTAATTAACGGCCAAACAATGAGCTCAGGAGTAGCTGCAACTGCAAAAAAAACTAATTCCAATTAAATATGGGGTTTTTGGTACTTCACGGGTTAGGACCCGGTTCTGACCAGACCCGCACCACACAATTTTAAAAGTGGCCCAATTTAAGCCATGACAATAAGCCAGTATGTAGCATATGTTTTTAAATTGTGTGAGAAAATTTACTGATAAAACGAACCATGAACCTTTTGGAATGCTTTCTTAAGCACTACTTGTGGTAATACGTCATATATATGAGTTGACGAAGGCCATTTAAGCCAGTAAGCCCGTGTATCCATTCAATCTGAAAATAATGAAAATAATACAACTTGAACAGATAAGCCACATTGCTTTATAATTCATCAAGTTAAATCATCAAAACTCATAACAAACACAAAACAATCAATAAAGCATTAAAAGTCATACCAACCACTAAACCCT
>BQNB010076013.1:5047-31283 GCA_026074375.1 Tanacetum coccineum | reverse complement strand
AATGGTTCAGAATAAGGTGTTGTACACTCCACGTCTACCAGAAAAGCTCCAGCCTCTGCATCCAAAATAACGCATAAGCAATGCCTTGTCTTTAAACCACTGTGAGTCCTTTGCTCGTTTCTTCTCTTTGCATTCCCTTACCACATGTCCTTGACCACGGCAGTTGTAACATGTCACCACCTTTCCTTGAGATCCAGTGACAGCATGTTTTCCTTTATTACCCGGAGCTCTTCGTTGAACATTCTTTGTTGTAATCTGACCAGCTTGAATCGTAGCTTGGGTCATCGAATTAGTAGAGGTTCTGAGCTGGTAGTTAGTAGGAGGAAATTGTTTCTGAAACCCACTAAGTAAGTTCACAATTTGGTTCATCGTTGCCAGCATGGCATCATTGGTTGACTGAGGAGCTTGTTGTAGAGCAAGTGCATACTGAGGTGGTGGAGGAACATATTGTGAGGTGAAGAGATTGATTGTGTTGCCTGAGCCATGTAAGCAAGTGGATCAGCATTCCCAGATGTTTGGTTCATCTTTCTAAGAGTCTTCATGGCATGTTGTTCATAGCTCTTCAAGTGAGTGTATAGATCAACATAGCTCACAGTTGATATGTCCTTGATGTTCTTCATAATAGTAACATACTTGCCCCAATATGAGGGTAAGTTATTGACAAACTTGGTATTCCTCTGATGAACTGGGATTTCCATTTTAGTGATATTCATGTCATTAATCAGCTTGTGGAATCGTACAAAGTAGTCGTGAATTGATTCATTTCCATTAGCCCGGAACCTTTCATATTGATCAAACAAGGTCTATTTCTTTTGTTGTTCTATGAGACCAGGTCCTTGCATGAGTAGCTCCACATTCTCCCAAATCTCTTTTGCCGTCTCGGTTTGATTGAGTGTATTGAAGAATGTTTGTAGCTTGAATGTCAGCACGCTATTTGTTGTTCTCAGCCTCTGTGAACTCTTCATCAGTCTTTTCTCTTGTCACTTGAGTTTGTTGTTCACCTTTTCCTGTAGTGACTGTAATCATTGGATGTGGACTAGGTCCATTTTTAATGGATTTCCAGATAAGCTTTCCAAGAGGTTTACCAAGAATGTACCTCTCTATACGTATCTTCCAAGACTCAAAGTCACTTTCCTCCAACATAGGAGGACGGTTATCCGTACTAGCTGCACTTGATTCTTTATCAGTTGTTGCCATCTTGTAAGAGATATGAACGAATCTTGAGTGTTTGTTTGTGTTTGATTGAAATCAATTAATATTTACGGGATTTTACAAATCCTTGATTAAAACCGAGAAAAGAATCGTATCTTTCACGGGATTTTACAAAATCAAGAAGAAACCGTAAAACAATAATGAATTAATGTTGAGATACGTAGAAGGATAAAATCAAATCTCTTGATTTTAGGAAACAAGTATTTAGTTCCCAAAAATATAGATCTCCTCCTTTATTCAAAAATAAGCTGAATCCCTATTTTTTTTAAAATAAACCGAAATTTTTTTTCTAAAAAAAACAGCCAAAAGTTTGTAAAAAAAATAAGCCGAACAAAATTTTTTTTGCGATGAATAGTACCCGATGAACAGTACCGTGAATAGTGTCATGAACATTACCGTGAATAGTACCCGTGACTATTAATTTTTTAAAAAAACACACAAGATCAAAACACCCTACTCACTTAGCTCTTGTTCACTAATTGATGTTCCAATAATATATCATTCTCACAAGCAAAGATTGAGGTTTAAAGATCAAGAGAAAAAAACTGGAAAGAAAATTGAATGAAGGATGACACTAAACGTATACATATATAGGATTTTTGTGGTTCTTACAGAGATCATCACATACCCTAAACCACTGACATGTGAAGGGTATTTATAACCCTCCAAAGGGGCCGGCCATAAAATTGCCTCTATTGCGATGGGCTTTTCCGGGACTTCTTCTTTGTCGAACCCAATGCGACCGATTACATTAAACAACATTAATTAACAAGCAGTACAATGCTAAACAACTACTGTGACCAAGAACACTTCTTGTGTTTCTACCAAGACCATTCATACCGTGACTTGTTAAAAGACTTTGTTTGACCAACTTTCTATCCATATTTTCCCTCTTTGACCAAAAAAATTTCATATAGCCTTTTATTTTCAAGATCTTTCTTCTTATGGTCATGTTCTTTTTTAGCTAATAGTCCTAGAGTTTCTTTTAGTTTACGTTCAAGTGTGTCATGTTTAATTGTCACATCCATGGTGAAGCTCTTGTACCTTCTCAAGCTCAATCTCTTGTTCTGAAAGTGCAATTTAATTGCATCTAATCTCAAGTTCTATTAGACTCCCCCCAAGACTAGATGTTGCACTCTTCAAATGCAGACTGTTGCACTCTCGCGAATTCATTAAGAAAGTGATGTCGTTTCTTTCTGTAATGCTTCTGTATCTTTATTGTTTTCATCAGTGTCCAAGTTATTTAATATTTGCAAATTATATTAGCAAGCACAACAAAACGTTTATCATCATATTTCTTTACCATTTGGTCAGTCTGAATGTCATAATCACACATACCTGATGATATCAGAACTGAACATTACTATCACCTTTTCCACTCAACAAGCAAATCATGTGTTAATAATGGAAACATATTGCCAAAAAACATATCAGTCTGTCATTGACAAAAATTAAATAGATAATATCTGATATCCACATTAATAGTCAATCAAAAATATATTAGAATATACATTTGCCATGTACATGTAATGTGCTTCCAATTCCTGTTCATCGACTTTTTCATCCGTGTCCTCTAGCCAATTAGCTTGCTCTGCTTGTAATGGAACATCTTTCTTAGCTTGTTTGCACAACAACATCTTATCCTTGTGATAAGTGTAATCTTTTGCCCTTTTTGATTTCCTACACTCCTTAGAAAAATGCCTAAATTCATTGCAATTGAAACATTGTATCCTCGTCTGCTGCACTACCTGACTGCCTACAGTCTCCCTAGCCCCAGCAACAGTCACTCTCCTCTGATTCCCAAACTGTCTAGTCTGATTGTCATTCTTATACCTTGGAGAAGTATCTACATTCTTATTTCTGGTGTTTGAGAAAGTTCTGAGGTTGTTGTTGGTAGGTTTGTAGATCTTTTTGAAGTATTTTGCAATGAGTGCCAAGTTTTTCTGTCTATCCTTATCTCTCTAAGCTTGTTCCGGATCACTGTCTTCTTCAAAAGCTAACTCAGATGGAGGTGTGATTGGTTTGGCTATCTCTTTTCCTTTGTATCTGGTAGATGCATGAGATCTGGTGGAAGATGATTATTTTGATGGTGGTGCATATGATTTGTGAGATTTTGGTGCATGATAATAAGTATCTAGATATTGTTGGGCAGCAGCAACAAGCGCTAGTGGATTTGCATTTCTGGCTATCTTTTCAGCACGGATTTCATAAACTTATTTTTGGTACTGTTCCAGAATGTCAAAGAGCTTGTGGTATGATTCTTTGTCCAAGTCAATGGTTTGCTTGACAACAGTCATAAATCTTGACCATTCTGGTTTAAATTGTTAAAGAAACTGAACATTAACTTGCATAGTAACAACTTCCAACTGATTTCTTACTATTTCATTCATCATTTTGTAGAACCTGGAGTAGTATGACTCAATTTATTCTCCATCTCTTGAGGTAAATTTTCCAAACTCCCAAAATAAACTAGTCTTGACATTTTGGATGTTAAAAGATTCACCCTATTGAAGTCTTTTAATAACTATCCATATGTCTTGAGCTGTCTTGCAAGCATCAACAGTTGAGTAGATTTAATCCCCAATTCCAGTCAATAGCAAGTGATGATTTCTTTCCTTCTCTTGATGTGATTACAGGTTCCTTTGTTTTCATGGGGACTTATTAAGATTGTCTCAACTGCTGCATGTGAATAATATCTGTTGCTTCTTTAGTGGGAATTGTAACAGTAGAAAGTGTATAAGGACCTTGTAGAATGCATTTCCTCAAGGCTTTACCGTTTGGTCTTGTATCAACATATCTCATGAAACGTAATTGCCACTGAGCATATCTTCCTGGTGCAAGCATTGGTGGACGATCTCTTAAACCAACTGCCATGATGTTGTTATGCATTTGGCTGTCTGTTGTGGATGTTGTTATTGGAGTAGTCATGATGATTGATTTGATTGCTATGAAGTGAAAATGATTTTGGATCTTAAGATGATAAAGTTGTGTTGTGGTTTTGTTTTGATGTTACAAGTTCGATTAACAAATTTGATTAAGCAAATCCGATAACAAATTCGGTAACAAATTCAGAGAACAAATCTTGATTTCTTCTGAATTTGTCAATTTTGACAAGTGTTGCTCGATATTAGATTGTGTGTTTTCTCGGACAAAAGGATCTCAGACAATGTAAAGTTTGATATTGTATCTCGGACGAAACTTCTCAGACAAGTCTTGCCTATTACAAAATTCGATCAACCTTACATAAATTAAGTGAAAGTACTACAATTTTGATAAAGGAAAAATTAATAAAACAACACTACGCCTTTGATAAGAATCAAACTCGGAACCTCTTAGCAACACACCAAAGTCTCAACCAAGTGAGCTAGACTCACTTTTGATTAATGACTTTCAAATTCAATATAAGACGATATCGGAATAGCATACCCTTACAAAGTAGATAAAAAATAACATGAAAAACATCACTTGCAAGAATCGAACATATGAACTGTAGAATCATAATGGAACAAAACCACTCAAACCAACTGTATTAGGCTCTTTTTATGTTATGCTTTTCCAAATTCGGTATATGAACTATTTTTCGATTGTACTATCTTAAACCAAAAACAAATTCGGAAGTACTATGTTGCCGTAAATTCCAAATCCTGTGTACTTTTTATACAAATTTGGTAGTACTTATTTTTTCAAATATCAAATTCGGCGTGAGAACAATTGATGAGGCGTCATTTTATACAATATTTTAGGGTCATTTAACCTCGTAAATCATGCAAATATGCCCAGATTACATGCTTAATCCTTTGTTTTTAGGTTTTTAGCACTTGGATGGCTTTTGGAGGAAATACACGTGACTTGGGCTCATTTAGAGAAGAAACGGACTAGATTACGGACCTACACCAAATCTCTTGAAGATTTATGCATACAGTGGCTGGAGACGGCGTCGCAAGCATAAAGCGATGCCGTCATGATGTATCTAGTGATGGCGACAGGAATTTCGCAATGGCGCCAAGACATGGTCGACTTAAAGAGGATCCAGAATCATCTACGTGGCAACGGCGTTAGGATTCCTAAGCGACGCCGTCACATCGATATCTCTATAAATATAAAACCGTTTTTAGGGTTTTAAGTGTGTAACTTTCTATAAACCTAGGGAGACGAACCCTAATCATTCTAGCAGCTTTATAGGTCGTTTTTAGGGCCTCAAAACCCTATTGTACTACCTTGAATCCAAGTTTTAATCAAGTAAGGTTATTTATCATTAATTATTCAATATGTCTATGTGTTGTTTGATTGATTTATCTTCTTGCTTCCTTTATAACATGTGAGGCTAAACCCTCCTTTGTATTTGTCTATGATTGCATGAAACTTAGGTGGTAGATCCTTTTGATGTTGCTTCTTGTTGATGAATGTGCGCGTTGGGCTTTAGAAAACTAGCTTTTGTCTGTATCGCTGTTGATATGTCTAGGGAAACGCGAGTAGTGTAGAAAGGATACTATCGGTAACAATCTTCATACTACATTACCCATTATATGGTTGATCCCTCTTAAGTTATTTCACATGCATTTAATATACTCTTAGGGGCCTTGTAATAGTCTTCATACTACCTTACTTGTGCATTGCCCTAACGTAATATTAAATAGACGGCGGGTTCGTGTAATCCGTTCATGACCTAGGAAATACTTACACAGATCATCACTGTAACACCCCCAAATTGGGTCGCAGCGGAATAAGGGTCCGGGGCGTGTTACTTCTCAGATCACTAGCACAAGATATATATCAGGAACGACAATTAAAGTTGTTTAAAAACTGATACAATTGGATTAACAACAATGTTTACAAAAGCTCGAAGCATCACATTGTTTACTTTGTTGATTATTACAAAGATTATCCATGCCCATAAACAGATATACAAAATGAATGCGACTAAATCTTAAATCAGGACATCCCAAACATAACCACCAAGTGTATCCCTTTTTTGTTGCACCCCGAGCCCATATGATCTCCTGAAAAACATTGCATTTAAAACGTCAACATAAAAGTTGGTGAAATTTCCATTTTATGTAAATGTATAAGCAGGACCGCAAGACTTTCCCCGTCATAATGCAACAGATGCATACATCACAAAATGTAATTACGTTTTCCTAAGCTCATGACCCCGAAGCGTCGACATAAATGAAATACAATATATAAATATGCCTACATTTAGCCTGTGACATGTTAACCTAACATTCCAAATTCCGATATAAATATACGTTGTTTCCAGTGATAGCCTAGTCACCCGAACAGGGAGGTTAATCCCAAATAGATCTATTTACAATCATTCCGCCTGCTCACATTCCAGTAAATTGACAGTTCATGATTCAATGAGGGCATAGTGGTATCGCTACTTAGGCAAAAACGTAATCATGATAAAATCACACTTTGCGTCCAATTTTAATAAAACAGCATATGTTCTCACCCAAAAATTTGTAAATCAATAATTGTAAAACATTTGCTATGAACTCAACCTTGAGTGAGTAAATTGATAATAATATATCCCCAATAAAAACGTGTCACGCTAACGCCCGAAATGGCAACCTAGTTAAAATAGGTCGAATCAGTAATCAAAGTAACGTTGTCTAACAACTACAATAAATCCTATATAGTTTATCACGTAGACCTCATCGGGCTATCATAATTAAGAGGTCAATGACATGACGTACGAGAGCTAGGACCCTGTTAAATCCGTAAATCCAACAGCAGCCTTCAATACGCCACCCGAAGAGGCCTCATTATGAAATTCCTAGTAATATAGCACTTTGATAACTGATAACACATATATTTCTATATAGCTATATCACCATCTAATCGTTTAAGTGAAATCGTATTTAATAAAGAAAAAACGTTTTATAAATACCCTTAGGCAAAATGACATAACTTGTCTTTTTGTCGTTTTAAGCCCGTTTCTCGTGTTTCTTACGCCCACGCTTTTGTATTAAGATGAGTGATCATAAAATCACATTTTTAGGTTTTTGAGATTCTGTGATGAATAGTGTTTTACTGTTCATAACAGCTATAAAATCGTTTTTATACTTTTAATTAACGTAAAACCCGTTTTAGTCGTATCTTATTCGTTATAGCTCCGTTTTTAGCGATTCTTTCGAACACGTTCTCGTAATTGAAAGTTTTATCATATTATTGATGTTTTACAAAGTATAAGTTACTGCCATGAATAGTGATTTTTATAAAGTATTTAGCGTCGTAAACTCGTAACTAGTGTATCTTCTTCGTTATTAATCCGTTTTCCGAGTTTCTTATCATTTTGGAATCCTTATGAGATGTACTATCTTTATAAAACCTAATATGGCTGCTTCCAAATTCGAACCAAAACAGAAAGTTTGAAGTTTTGTGATTACGGCATGTTTTAAGCTTGATTTTTGTACCATTAAGCTTCAACACCTTATTACAACTACTTCACAACATTTCTATCTTATGTTTTACATATATAAAGTCCATTAGATCATGCTTTGCTCAAGTGTGTTCAAGATAACAAGTTTAACTACCATTTTCACTTGTAACTCATAAGTTAACATTAGAAACCCTAATTTGTACATATACATGTTTATACTTAAACAACATGTTAAAACACTTATACATCCCTTTTAACATCATATTATCATCCATGTGACATGTAAATAAGTTCATAAAACATTAATCATAAGTAAATATCCATTTTACATATTCAAAAGTACCCTAAATGGTGATTTAGCTAAATATAACATATGAACACATAAAATCTTAGTTATGAAAAGATAAAGGTTTGAAGAGGACCTTATGATGAACAATGATGATAGAAAACACAATCTAAACCCTTGTTTAGATTAAAAACCAAAGCTAGCACACTTGAAAACCCTAATTTCCTTTGAAAACCCTAATTTCCTTTTCTTGCTTCCTTGCTTGCAAATGCTTAACCAAGTCTTGGATCCTTCTTAGAATACCTTAAATATGATGTGTGTATGCTTGTATAATGATAGAAAATCAAACTATGGATTTGTTTTGGTTAGGTTTTTGAGCCGTGGGTTTAAGAGAGGAGGAAAAGAGAGTTTTTGTGATTTCTTTGTTAAGGAATGAAGTGAATGAGTTTCTAACACAAGGGCACCCCTATTTATACTACTAGGAGATCATATGAAGATATTTGTGTGTCTAGTTGATCATATGAAAGGTGGCAAGGATAAGAATGCATGGAAGAAAACTAGAGCTTATCTTGTTAAGGAAATTGGCTAGTCATGGTTCAAGTTGCATGCTAGATCTTTTATGAAGATATTTGTGAAAAATTAGGCCACATACTCATATATGAGATGATATTTTGATTATTATGTGTATTGGGTATAATCGTGGGTATTTGTTTAAGCGTAGTTAGGTTTTGGTGCTTCCGGGAATGCCGAAACGCATTTTATCGCGAAACGTAAGCATTTTATGTAACCAATAAAAATAAGATGAACAAAGTTGATAATTATCCTCATAATAATCATTTAACACTTTCTTGATGTAAATATTTAATCGTTTAATGCCCGTTTATATTGAATGATCATTTTTAGTTTACGCGATTTAGCTTAACGATTACGATTTAAGAGCAAACGCGTAAAACCCTAAAAATAAATTGTGAATTACATAATGTCGTACAATGACCTAAAACACGAGGTGTTATAATTTGAATGAATCTATGCAGAGTATAAGCATCTTTTTACCCAATCCAAGCAACAAAACCATCCTAAAACATCTTTGAGCAGCACTAACCAAGCCTAACGGTATTAACTTTTGTACCAGCAGTACCAAGTTTATTTAGTAGTATTAACTATGCTTAGTACCATATGTAGCCTTCAATCCTCATTCCAAAGGAAATAATGAACTCCAAATAATCATCTAATCAACTAGAATCCATCTGCTAACTAAGATCATTTCACAAACTATACAACAAGGTAACCTGCTAACTTGCCTCCCTTGAATTAATACAGCTATAGATTGATCATTCCAATGTTAACAATCAAGAAATTAAACCTGCTAACATAAAAAGCTTTAGTTAAAAGATCACCCACATTGTCATCAGTGTGAATCTTCAGCACTTGAATAAGCTTTTTCTCATAAGCATCCCTAATGAAGTGTGCCATAATCTTAATTAGATCCCTTTGTTTAGGAGGTGAAAACACTGTGATTTCTTTACAATGCATATTGTGCTTTCATTATCAATGTAGATCTTTATGTTTATAAAATTGAACCCATAGTCTAACATCTGATTTTGAATCCATAATACTTGCCCACAGCAGTTAGCAGCAGCAACATACTCTGCCTCTATAGTAGAAGTAGCCACGATTGTCTGCTTCTTGCACTGCCATGAAATAAGTCTCCTGCTAAGAAATTGACAACCTCCTGTTTTGGATTTCCTGTCAAGATTTGCTCTAGCATAGTCACTATCTGAGTAGGCTTCTAGGTTAAATGATGACACTTTAGGATACCAAAGGCCCAGTTTGGGTTTGCCCTTGAGGTACCTAAAGATTCTCTTCACAGCATTAAGATGGGAGGTCTTTGGAGTTACCTGAAACCTAGAACAAGCACAGACTGCAAACATAATATCAGGCCTAGAAGCAGTCAAGTACATTAAAGAGCCAATCATGGATCTATAAAGATGTACATCCACATCAGCAGCTTCTTCATCCTTGGTCAAAGGCTTCTGGGTCTCAATTGAAGTACTGACAGTCTTCACACTAGCAAAATCAAACTTCTTCAGGATCTCTGCAACATACTTATCCTGACTTATAAAAATACCATCTTCTTTCTGTTTGACTTGTAATCCAAGAAAGAAGGTGAGCTCTCCCATAGAACTCATCTGAAATCTACTCTTCATCAATGCCTCAAATTCATCACACCAAGACCTCTTTGTAGAACCAAAAATAATATCATCCACATAAACCTGTACTAACATGATATCATTTTTGTCCTTCTTGATAAAAAGAGTCTTGTCAATAGTTCCTCTTCTGTATCTACTTTTTAATAAGAAAGTAGATAAAGTAGCATACCAGGCTCTGGGAGCTTGGTGTAAACCATACAAAGCTTTCACAACTTTGTAGACCTTCTTAGGGAACTTAGGATCTACAAAGCCTGAAGGTTGAGACACATACACCTCCTCATCAATTGTGCCATACAAGAAGGCACTCTTCACATCCATCTGATAAACTATGAATCCCATATAAGAAGCAAAGGCCAAAAAGATCCTAATGGCTTCAATCCTAGCCACAGGAGCAAAAACCTCATCATAGTCTATCCCTTCCTCTTGCCTATGATAACGAATTTCGCAATCGTAATCACTCAGCAACTCTAACCATGACGTTTGCATCATATATAATTAACTTCTGATCAAGAATGAGTTGTATAACTCCTTGTGAACGTGAACACCGTGCACTTGGTTCCCGTACAGATAGTGCCATCCAAATCTTAGAGCGAACACTACTGCCCCAAGTTCTAAATCATGAGTCGTATAGTTCTTTTCATGAATTTTTAACTGGCGTGATGCATAAGAAATCACCTTTTCTCTTTGCATCAACACAGCGCCCAAACCCTTCTTTGAAGCATCGCAGTATGCGATGAAATCTTCGCTTCCCTCAGGTAAGGCCAGGATTGGTGCACTGCACAGCTTCTGCTTTAATAGTTGAAAAGCTGCTTCTTGTTTATCGCCCCAATCAAACTTGACACCTTTTCTGGGTTAGTTTGGTCATTGACTTGGCGATCTTTGAAAACCCTTCGATGAATCTTCTATAATAGCCGGCAAGGCCCAAAAATTAGCGAATCTCTGTTGGTGTTTTAGGAGACGCCCAATCTTTGATAGATTCAATCTTGGCAGGGTCAACGTGAATACCTCGATAGTCAATCACGTGACCGAGGAATTGTACCCTGGAGATCCAGAATTCACACTTGGAGAACTTGGCGTACAATTCTTCCTTCTTAAGCAATTTCAAGATCTGCCTAAGGTGTTCTTCATGTTCCTTTACTTTATGGAGTAATCAAATGTGCTTCAGATGAGACAATTAAAACTTGTCCAGATACGGTTTACACACCCGGTTCAAAATCATAAGGTCCCCCCCCCCCCCCCCCCCCACCCCCCCCCTAAAACAAAAAAAAAAGAACATCGGCTGGCATTAGACAAAACAAAAAGGCATGACTTGTAATTCAAGTGACCGTATCGAATTCTGAAATGCATATTTGGGAATGACTTCTTCTGAACTCATCAACTGTGATACCTTGACCTCAGATCGATCTTAAATAAATACTTGAAACCTTCGCAGCTGCGAATAGGTCATCGTTCCTTGGAGTGGGTAAGCGTGTTTATTCACTGTCCAGTTTGTTTCAATTCCCTGTAATCGATTCACATCTGGAAAAGAACCCATCTGTTCTTCTTTACAAACGAACTGGAGCTCCCTAGGTGAGGAACTTGGTCTTAATGAAGCCTTTTGTTCTAATTCTTGTAGTTGCTCCGCTAGTTCCTTCATTTTAGACGGTGCTAATCTATATGGTGCCCGTGCTACAGGTGTAGCACCAGTTACCAAATCGATTCAAAACTCCACTTGTTGAGTGGGTGGTATACCCGCAAGTCCTTAGGTAAAAAACTTTAGAAATTCTTTTTTTTTTATCTGAACAACTGGCACATCCTTCAAGTCGTTTCCCCTTTGAATTAGTATCTTCTTCTTGGTTGCGGTGATATTTGCTAAGAATACGTGACATCCCTTCGTTAAATACTCTTGAGCCTTAGTACACGAGATGATGTTTAATCGGGTCCATGTTTTATTGCTGCTTCCGTCACCTCGAACGATTAAAAATATTTTTTTTTTATTTGTCTACCAAAAAAAAATTGAATACGAACGATCTTTTTCTATGCACAAATAATAAAGCAAGGTACTTTGCCAACCAATCCATACCAATTATCACGTCAAAACTACCTAGTTCTACGAGCATTAGGTCTATGTTAAAAGGATGATTTAAGAAGTTTAATGTACAACCCCGAATAATAGTGTTTAACCCAACAATTCTCCCGTCGGCTAGTTCGACATTATAATCATGATCTAATGCAGTTGAAGTGATAACAATTTGAGAGCTAAATGCAGTAGATACAAACTCCTATCGGTACCGGTATTAAATAAAATAGATGTATATCGGTTGTTTAGGAGAAACGTACCCATGACGACATTGTTGTCCGGGTTTGCCCTTGCATTGCCCACGGCATACACCTTTGCCCGAGCCTTGGCATTTCCAACCCGATCACCCCGGTTGTTGTTGTTCTTCAATTTTGGACAATCCTTCTTGAAAATGCCCCTTGAAACGCCACATTCAAAACAAAACGTTTGCCCCTGATGATTAGCCCAGTGTTGAACATTTTGGGGATTCCTACAGACACCGAGATAAATGACCAAATCGGTTGCAACTTGTTGCATTTTAGGAGCAACAAGGACCATCATGTGATAAGTTACATTTGGAACACAGAGGTCTAGGCCCTTCGTATGGTCTCCTGTCACCATTTCCCTGCGGCATAAGCTCTTCCAGTGTTTTTTTTGTCTCATGTTTGGTGCTGATTCTGGTTGTTCCTGTGTTCATTAAAGAAAACTTCATTCTGTTGTCAGCCTGACGTTCAGCCCAAGTGTTGATCTTCTTGTCCATGAGTTTAGTGGCGAACTCAATGGCATCCTGCATAGTTTTTGGCTTAGTTGCCATCACACTGCCATGGATCATGTCGGGCAAGCCACCGACATATTTCTCAACTTTGTCTATTTCTTCCGGAAACATCCGATCGCACATTAGTGCCAGTTCTTGGAAACGTTGGCTATAGGTTACCACATCGGTACCCTTCACCTTCAAATTCCACATTTCAAACTCCAGCTTCTTAATTTCGCCCCTTGGGCAGTATTTGTCTGTCATCATCTTTTTTAGTGTCCTCCATGGCATTGCATGGGCAGCTTCAGGAGTAGTGGTCTTAACGTGGGAGTTCCACCATGTAAGAGCATTTCCTTGCAGGGTACACGTAGCAAATTTGACCTGGCATGCTACTGTATAGTTGCTTATGCTATAAACAGACTCCATCTTTTCAAACCACTGAGTGAGTCCAACAACTCCCTTAGTGCCCTTGAAGTTCAAGGGTTGGCATTTTAGGAAGTCCGGGTAGGTGCATTCACGAGCAACTTGCACAGGCCTTCTGGCACCCGTTCCTAAAGTATGGCTATCATCGCCATTCCTGGTTGCATCACGTGCTGCCAGTACAGCAGTAACGCCTTCGTCAATCATTGCCTGAAGTTGGGCATTAGTGACAGATGTAGTGGTATGAGAGTCTGTTACTGGTGGTGGTGTTGCACCTGGGTTTAACCCCGTGGTCCTTCTCTTTGGTGCCATTTTCTTTAAATTACAAGAAAACATAATACCCATTAGATTTCATGAAATCATAACTATGACATAACATATACACATTAAATAAAAACGAGATCACATCACACAGTGAAATGTACAACTTTATGAAAATAACCATGGTAATAACCAAATCGACCTTCAAATATACTAAATCAATTTCAAAAGATAAAGTAATCCGTCCATTTCATATACAAATGGAAAAACATAACATGTTCGGTTTAGATACAAAATGAATCTACACTTAGGTTACAACAAGACAAAAAGAAACGAAGATCCTACAGCCCTACTAGCCGGGATATACCCGTAACACTAGTATGTTGTTACAAGATAGACAATACCTATACAAAGTCCTATACCTGGGTAGCTTCAACAAAACAAAAGATCTATACATTCTGTCTAAGCTGGCAATAACCCATAATACTAACAGTGCTGCATAACATAGCTACAACATAACCAAATCTAGAACTTCTGCTACCGGAGCCTTTAAAACCCCTGGTGCATCAGGCTATGCCGACCCTTTACGGTCCAATGGCTGCCTCTGAAACTCGTCCATCTGAGTCCTGTATCCTTTTAGAAACTTTAATCCTTAGTCAACGGAACCAGCCTCTGTTGGTCTGCTGCCAACAACTCTTTAATCACCCCCTATCTCCTGTGATCTGCCTGTAGCATCTCTGAAGTCACAGCCTGACTCCTACAGTCAGCTGCCTGCAACTGTACAATCACAGCCTATGCCTGAACCCATCACTACGAGAACGTAAAGGCTATAAATACCTCTGAACTGTCAAATGCTAACTTTATGAGCGGCCCCAGGCCTCTCGGGAAACCAAAGCCATCCTGAACTAGTACTCGTGCAGTCTCATAGTGGTACTGACTAATCACCAACCAATGTCTCGACAACTCTGATATATCTGGGGTCTACCTGTCCTGATGAATCCCAACAGAGGCATATGATTATTCCTGTGTGTCCTGCTCCTGGACTGTAGAAAGCTCCTCACCCTAAGTATTGACCCCTTCAAGGGTCATCGTGCTAACCACCACCAAACAGCCTCTCTCAGGTCTACCCAAACATCTCTAATCCCAAAGCCCAGAACCATCTCTCGTCTCTCTGTCATTTGATCTCGGTAACCATAGTACCTAGACAAACCCATAGTCTGTCCTATACGACCATCCAGTCGTCTAGCAGCAGATGAACCCCCTCCAATCCGTACCAAGGACCAAGGTCAACACCCAACCCTTATCCGATGTTGGTAGTGTAATCTCGGCATGGTCTGTCCTGTGGTTAGAAAGAGTAACTGCAAAGTTGGTCATGAAGTTAGTATAGGTAAAGGAGATAAAGTGGATGGTGTCTTGGCCTACTCACTGGATCATAGCACCCGATAGCTCCAACAGACGAATAGGGCTAGCCGTGGTGACGCAGGTAAAACCGATGCTGGTGGTGATCTGGAAGTAGGGAGATGGTATACTATGGTAAAGGAGATGATAGTGGAGTAATTGGTGAATGGTGGTGGAGTGTTAATGCAGTAAGTCTCTAACCCTTTTCCCTAGGAGGAAGGGATATGATGGCTCATCCCGATAGATACTCCCTGCATCTACGGTGTACAGATGGGACCAGAGTCGGCCGAAGACCTGGTTGCTCCTCTCCTCCTCCTCATCCTCGTCTCGTCCTCATCCTCTTCCACATCATTGGCTTCAACTCGTAAGGCTCCCCTCCTCCTCCTCCATCATCATCATGCCCTATGGCAGGGTAATTTAGCTGGATATCCTCCTCGTGATCCTCATCGTCCCCCCCTACGGCTCCCTCCTCCAGATCAGACCTCAGGAACATATCCTTGGTGAATCAACAATGGGGTAAGGCAGCAGCAGGTAGTTGGCAGCCTCTCGCCGGGAGTAATCGTCATCCTCCTTGGCATGTACTCAGTTACATCGGCTCAGGAACAAAGTCCAGTGGGTGGAGACATGCGGCCTCCTCCAGGGCAGGTAAGATAGTCAGGCGAAGGTAGAGAACCTGATAAGAAACCATTATGTAAGCATATGGGTTCCTCTGGCATAAATGGGTGTCCATTCGACATCCTGGTGAACAATGTCTGACCCATCCTTAAAAGGACTGGACACTGGCGTGTAGGTAACCGTGGAATCTTCCGAATCTGACATAAAAACCTTATCTGAAAATCCAAAATAACTTATATTAGTATTTAATATAAGACTCTTATAGTAATATACATTTATATCATAACGTATATATCATCATGATATCAATCGTCATGCATCTAGCCTAACCGACTAATGCACAAGTAGTGTATGTATGTATGTCCCGTGAAAAGCCCCTTTTGTATATAAGCAATGTTTGAAAATGGTTATAGTCCAGCAAAAACATTTTGACCTGGTTCTCTATAACCTTGGCTCTTGATACCAATCTGTAACACGCCCTGGACCCTTATTCCGATGCGACCCAATTTGGGGGCAAGTGTGACAAAGCAACGGATCTAGGAGAAGCAATCTAAAGAGTAGTGCATGATTAGGTAAATACATTTTTGTTATATCAAATAGGTTATCCACGATAAAGTTTAGATATAAAATTATTAGTAATAGTTAAAGAGCATTGAAACCGTAGCATCTCAAACCATCAGTCGATTACCTTCTTTCTTATTGATGACATCAAATAACGTTACTTTTATAGCATCATTTATCCCATGAAAATAATCCATTTGTATAATTATTGCAAAGAAATGTTACTTAATCATTTGTATTTAAGAATTGCAGTAATTATGAAGTACTTGGTGAAAGTTAACTAAAAGGCACGCATTCTGGAGCTTAAACAAAGAAATATAAAGAAAACTGATTCTGACATCCAATAAGCCGTATCCATCAAGGAAGATACGGCGTATCTGTGCCTGCACTTTACTGAAGACCACGTATCTAGAGAATCCTATACACCGTATTCAAGATATAAAATGTGAAGATACTAGAAGATATCAAACGTGGTCCCTACTCTAAGAAATCCCCAATACGCCGTATCGAAGACTTTTAATACGCCGTATCGACTTTTTTCCAGACCTTATAAATAGAAAACTCAAAAACGAGTTTTAGGTGTGCTAAATCATATTTTCGATACCTAAACCATAAAAGTCAATTTTCAGAGAAAAAGAAAAAGACAGAAGAGGGTCTTGCAACGTATCAATTCATAGAAACAACTTGTAAGATCTTCTATACTCTGGAATCGTTCAGTTTTTGGTATCATTCGTTAACTCGGTTAGTTTACCTTGGCTAAATTATTACTCTTGTATTGATATGATGTTTGAAGGCTAATACCTTCAGGTATTAGCCATTATTATGAAGATCTAAATGTTTGGTTTACTTATCTCGATTGCTTAATTTATCGTTGATTGCTTGTTTATGTTTACGTGCTTTTGTATGCGAACGTATCATCACTGGATCAAGGTTACGGACCCAAGTTAATCCTAGATGCCAGGATAGCTCCCCATATAGTGATTTATACATCTAGACCAATAGGATAATAAATAATGACCTATCTTTGCCCTTAGATTGTGAGCTTAGTTAGACCAACAGGTGACCTTGGGATCAATGAGTACGTTCTTGATTAATTGGTAAAGACTTGGTTAGTGGACTACTAGTGTATGAATTGCTTTTAAACAGTAAGTGGGTAAAGTCTCTATGAGCTAAGGTTTAACAAGATCACCATTGCTTTAATCCCTAAGATAGATTATAATCAGCAAATAAGGATGATTTATGCGGATGCGTTTAATTGTGACAGAATTCTACGTGTCTAGGTCTTAGGAAGAAGTACCGCCTAAGTCTTAAGAATGATATGCCGCCTCGAGATAAGTAATCATTGCACTAAATAACCAAAAACGTATAAGATTCGGATTAATAATGGTTAATACAGTTTCTACTTAATTTTGGCTAGATAGACCACAGTCCTTTTTATCTTCTGTTAATTTGCTTGGGTGTGTTTTAGTGTCTTAAGTTGATTTTAGTCACCACAAAACCCGTGCCAATCTCTTAGGCTGAAAACCCTCCTTATCCGTTAGATTTAGGATTAACATAGGTTTAGCATAGGTTTATCCGTTCATGACCTAGGAAATACTTACACAGATCATCACAAGTGTGACAAAGCAACAGATCTAGGAGAAGCAATCTGAGGAGTAGTGCATGGTTAGGTAAATACAAATGTTTATCATAAAGTTATCATTAGTAGTTTAGATATTAATTAGTTTAGTTATTAGTTAATCAAACCAACCTCTCAAACCATTGATTTACCTGTTTTCCATAAAATATAAAAATACAAAAAATAATCTTCTCTCAACCCTGTAGAATTCTGTTAGACCGTGATCAAGCCTTCCCAACCTATTCCCCTAGAGAACGATAACAACCCTCGAGTCTTGCCTATACTACACTGCAACGATTAGGTACACTGCCTAGGGAGTTGTAAAACTTCGTGTTGAAGTCTTTACGAGACCCCACATCAAGTTTTTGGCGCCGCTGCGTGGGGAATAGTTGGGTTTCGATCATAGTTTAACTTAGTTCTACTCGCTTGAATCCTTTCAAGTGAGATTTTAATTCTAGTATATTAGCTTTCTTGTACTCTATCTTTTCTTTATGTTAATTGTTTCGTAATCCATTCTCATCAACCACTATGGAAGACGCGAATCCTATCCGTACTATTGGAGATTACTCCAAACCTAGCCACAAGGGCTACAGGAATACCATTGAGCTCCCCGTAGGGAACAACATGGTACCTCTTCGATCCGACATCATCCGGTTGGTACAAAACGGATGCTCATTCCACGAACTTCGGTCCGAGGATCCAAACCAACACCTCAAGGATTTCTTAAAACTTATGGACTCACTTGACCTTGACGGTGAAAGCAGGGAAAGAACGCGCATGCGTTTATTTTAATTTTCCCTTCGCGATCAAGCTAGCAATTGGCTTGAACGTCTTCCAGCAGGATCCATCACCACATGGGAGGATCTTACTACTCGTTTCCTTGCTCAATTCTTTCCACCGGGAAGGACTGCAAAACTCCGCAATGATATCCTGATGTTCCAACAACATCATGGAGAATCTCTATCTGAAGCATGGACTCGTTTCAAGGACTTACTCCAAAAAGTCCCTCATCATGGCATCGATCTTTGGCTCCAAGTCCAAATCTTTTATGACCATGTCAATCCCGTCACAAGACGAACCATTGACCAATCGGCCGGTGGCAAGCTTCGTGACAGAAACGCCAAAGAATCCTGGGCATTATTAGAGGACCTCGCCCTCTATGACAACCATTGACGAGCTGGAATGATTCAAGGGACTCTGCTCTCTTAAACCAGGTAGTAAATAGTAAAGGCAATCTCTTTGCCTCAAGATGTCCCGAGTACATCCGACCGTCGTCTCATTGAGCTCAAAAATCAAGTTCAACACTTGATGGAAGCTCATCTTGCTCCTAACCAACTTATTCAAGTGAAACCAAATTCATTCTTCATGGTTGAAATTGTTAGTGATCCCGATGAAATCAACACTGCGCATAAGGATGATAATCTCTGAGCAAGAGCCTAATTTGATTATGCATCCTCGTGTAATGACGAAGTGGGAGGCAATTAGTTCACTACAAACCAAGGACCAAGAAACTTCAACGAAGCCACTAATGCTTGGAAAAATAAGCCAAACTTTAACTGGGCACGAATTCAAACCTTCACAAGTCCACAAAATAGCTCATTCTCCACCTACTCCTCAAACTACCTAACAAAGCTTGAGAGAACATTAAGCGACTTCAACTATCATCAAGAGAGAAGATTATCTAGCCTTGGGACTCAACTCGGCCAACAACAAGATGATGTCAACATTTTATGGAAGGTCAATTCTGAAAAGTTTGGTAACATGTCCGCTTATGACACTGCATGAAACTTCATGGCTCATGTGAATGCCACATCTATTGGCCATCTCGAGAAGGAAGAACCTCAAAGCAAGGGAATCAAAAGCCTATCGAAATTACTCTTTCCAAAATATTTGTCTCAATCATCTTTAGAAGAACAAAATAGGAACCCCTCATCTCTAAAACATGTATATTTCATCATTTCAATTATCCTTCTAAGAAAAGGAAATGAGCCTATGGAAGGAGAGAACGTGGAACCCGATGTAGCCAAAGATAAAGATTATGACATAACTATAGAAGCTAAAGAGGAATTTGAGGAGGAAAGTGAAGAGGTTGAGGAAGAAACTAAAGAAGAGACTAAAGAGGAGGAAGGGGATGACCCAGAATACTTTGACATGTTACCCATGATAGATGAGCTAAGATATTAGGAATGGCTTCTAAAGAACCCTCGACCCCTTTGGGTTAACGCCAAGGTAAAAACGGGGAATATGGAAAACATGAAAGTCGAGTGCATGGTTGGCCAATTCCTTAAGAAACAAGCCTACATTGATCTAGAGTCACCAATCAAAGTAATGTCCAGGCTCAATTCGTACTTGATCATGAGTGAAGGATTAAAGTCCAGAAAGAAACCGTGGAATCCTGAGAAAATTAGCAATTTCATAGGAAGGGTTAAAGGATTAAAGGTTTTTGTAGTGAACTTAACTTATGAATGCGATTTTGTCGTACTAGAAGACACCACCAGTTAAAGGAAAACCATTTGAGAAAGAAACTGGACTTACTTATGACAAGGACAAAGGGACAGTCACATTTGAAAAAGAAGGAGAAAAGATCACATTCAAGATGCCCCACAAAATGGAAAGGATACCATCGTTTATCGTAACTGCCGACGATGGTGACCAGGAGAAAACTCATTTCTCAAACAGCCTAAATTTAGGACCCGCATACAAGCGTGACGAAAGCGTGACCAGGGCAATCTAAAGCCTAATCAAGATGAAGAATGGAGCAACCAAAGGAGGAGTCACATAAGGACGTGTGACTCTGAGTCTAGCTATAAGATCTCTAATAAACAAAAGCGCTTTTTTGGGAGGCAATCCTTGTATTTTTTATATTTCCCGCTTTTTAGGAGTGTCTTGTGTGTTTTAATTCTATTTCATTTATTTTTATATGTTTGAATTATTTCTTGATCGTGCTTTATTTTGTTTCTAACCTCGTCTTAATTGCAATCAAAGGTATTTCATTAAAAATGTTAAGAGAAAAATCCGGTTTATAAGAACCAATTTGAACATATTAAATGAATTGTTTAGATTAATTCGTGTCAGTTTCGAGTCATATGATTGTGATAATTAATCTCAGGTTTTATTGCTGTATTTTATACTGGAAAAATAAACTATAGAATTGCCGTGCAGAATGTGTTACAAAGAAAACGAATGTGAAATTTTCACAGTGCCTGTAGACGGCGTCAGGATTTTTCTTGACGGCGTCGCGCCTCCAGACCTGTGAAAATTTGAATTTTTTTATTATTTTTGAAAAATTAATTTTGTACAATTTCCAAAATTTGTTTCTTAAAAACCTACAGAAACCTTGATTACATTAACACATTCATCCTATCTTTACTGCTTTCATAAAGTCAACCCTAAAAGTTTCGTTGTTTTTTATCAATTATCCGCCATATTTTACGCCAGGTGTATTGTCTTTGTCTTTGATTTACAGGTTATATTTGATAAGAAGAAACCCGGAAGTTCTTAGGAGTTTCAGGAGGACGACTCTTGGATGACGATTTAGCCAGTTATCATATGTTTCTTCTCCACTATTGAGCAAACTAGGGGAGTACTAGTTTCTCTTGACTTTTTTCTGTTCCCTTTATTTGTTTTTACGGGTACTTTTAAGATCATTGGGATAATGTTCAACATAAATGTAAGAGGAAAATAAGCCTTAGAAACTATTCCTTCAAGTGCCATTTGTTTGTTCCTTAAAATGATGAGTAATATATCGAAACATAGCATAGACGGTAATTTTGACCAAAATTTAAATTTTTTTATGACACATACCGACGAAAACCGAGTATTAATAGCGTCTCATGAATAGGAATTTGTATGACTTGCATAAATACCTCAAAATTCCACCCTAAAAATGTGAGGTTCGCCTTTAGATCTTTAGGAATTCAGGTATCCATTTTTGATACCTAAGAAAATTTTACCTTTAGCTTTCTTGAGTTAAGGATCGAGCAATCATATGTATCTATTCCATCGCTATGGATGTGTATATGTAGTTTTGTAACCTTTTTTGGAGCATTGATATCGGTCTAAAATTATATGAGTGTATTAAATTCTAAAACTTGTTTTTGTGATGCATCGCGAGACCTCAATAATGAGGATATTAGGATTTGCTAATGCATAAGAGGCCACTAGGATTATCCCTTGTTGTTAAACTTGTATTGTTATTATAGGTCACATCGATCATCGTATAATCTATCCACACAGTTCTGCCATGCACTCATTTTTAGTGAATGATACCTCTAGTACACCCTTCCGAGCCTATCCTTTTCACGGTTCTCGTAAATTTCTAGTGGACTCCAGATTTTTAATGAAGAGCATTGTTAAACCATTAACCAATTGTACCACCTAAATTGCCTTAACATACCTTGTGTGTACTCGCTTTTAGTACATTATTGTAAACCCAGTTAATTATTGCAGGAGTACATAGTTGCTAAATCGAGTCATTTATCCTTGTAAATACAGTTTTAGAACAATTGAGAATCATGGTAGTTTTTATCCAATGAAGAATTGGGGAAGAAGTCACCTATTACCCCCCATTAGAGCTCAATAAGCTCCATGTTTGTTGAATCCTTGCAATTCGGCGTTTATTAGCAGTAGTAAATTGTAATTGAGTTAGCAAAACTCAGTGTGGGAGTGTGTTTTATTAAACCCAAGTTTTTGTATTATGATTTATTTATAAAAAATTTAGAAATGAAAAAAAAAAAAGATGTTAGTTTATATTTTAGTTTGTTATCTATTCCGTAAAGCAGTCGAGTCTTGGCTTAGCAACGCCTCAACATGTATTCTTGTAGTTAATTAACTTATCACCGCCAATGTGGATACCATCCGTTGTTGTTTCTGTTTAACCTACACCCCACACATCACAACCCTTTAAAATCCTTATTTGATAGTAATTTTTCGTACTTGCGCCAAGCGGTGGAGGTTTGATCCTTTATCAAGCCTATGGTAATTTGTATGCTACGATAGGTAATGAGTGTTATTTTCCCGTTTCCCACATTGTTATAATTCATTATACACCCGAGAGAAATAGAGAATCCAAACACTTATGTGAGGTGCTAGTATATGAATTCCATGCTTTTAATTACGAGGTCTAGAAGTTGTATCATGAACTGCTTTTGAATAGTTGGTTAAATGCCCCCAATATCGCTATTGTCTAGGTAGAAAAGCTCATTTGCTTGAGGACAAACAAATCCCAAGTGTAGGGGCATTTGATGAGGTGACATTTTATACGCTTTTAGGGGTCATTTAACCCCCTAAATCATGCTATTATACCCAACTAATGTACTTAAACATTTTTTGCGTTTTTAGCATTTAGATGGTGATGTGTCGTTGTGTGATGTTTATTTATGATAGTTCAAGTTTTAAATTTATATTTTGCTGACTTAACCAAAAAACAAACTCTTTATCTGGGCGTGTACCCGGGTGCGAGGTGTAGATTCGTGGTAAGTAGGGTGTCGAACACTTGAAGCGAGGTTAAATCTCTCAATTTATTTATATTTTGGTTATCTAATCTAAGTTAATTCTAATCTAAGTCAAACCTATGCTAATCCTATGTTAGTTCTAATCCTAATTCTAATAGGTAAAAGGGGGGTTTCAGCCTGAGAGACTGGCACGGGTTTGTTTGGTGACTACAATCAATTCAAGACACTTTAACCCACGCAAGCAAATTAACAGAAGATAAAAGAGCGGTCGAGCCTTATGATAGAAAACTGTATTAGCCATCATTAATCCGATTAGAAGTTGGTTTGTTTATTCAGTGCAATGATTACTTATCTTGAAGAGGCATATCATTCTTAGACTTAGGCGAGACTTCATCCTAAGACCTAGACACATTAATTCTGTCACAATTAAAGCATCCGCATAAAGCATCCTTATTACCTGATTATAATCTATCTTAGAGATTAAAGCAATAGTGATCTTGTGACTTTACCCACTTACTGCTTAATGTAAATTTATACTCTAGTAGTCCACTTGTCCAACTATCCAATGGAATCAGAACATTACTTGTTGAATTATCTAGATTCACCTACTAGTCAACATGTTCATAACCAAGCAATTTCCGTTAAACAGTTAAGCCAGAAGGTGTATCCTTAGCTATGATTTTAGAAGGACAATTCTTTGTGGTCCTATGCTCTTGACTGTATAAATTATTATATGGATGAAGCTACTCTCAGCTTCTATATTAAAACCCTTTGGGGTCCGTATCACTAGTCTACTTGATTTGATAGGTCGCATTAAAAACAAAACAAGTAAACAAGTATAAATTGATAACATAAACAAGCATGCAATGATATATTAAGCAATCAGATATAAACAAACCAAACATTCAGTCTCATTATAAACGGCTAACACCTCGAAGGTATTAGCCTTCAAAACTTCATAATTTAATACAAGCAGTAATTTGTTTTAGCCAAGGTAAACTAACTGATTAACGAATGATACACATAAAAACAGAATGATTACAACAAGTATAAGAAATTACCTATTGTCTTCTGGATTGGAATGCGTTGCAAGACCTCTTCTGCTCTTTTTCTCCTCTGAAAATCGACTTTTGTGGTTTAGGTATCGAGAATATGATTTAGCACACTTAAAACTCGTTTTTGAGTTTTGTATTTATAGGGTCTGGAAGTCGGTTTGATACGGCGTATCCAAGGGATTGGATACGGCGTATTGGAGTTTCTTGGAGTAGGGACCACGTTTGATATCTTCCAGAATATTCACATACTATATCTTCAATATGGCGTATTGACTTCTTCTGGATACGGCGTATTGATCTTCTTTCCTTTGTGGTCTTTGGTGAGTGCAGGCACGGATACGCCGTATCTTCCTTGATGGATATGGCGTATTGGTAGTCAGAATAGTAAATCTTCAAAATATCTTCATTTAAGCTCCAGAATGCGCGCCTTTTGCTAATATTCACCAAGTACTCCATAATTACTGCAATTCTCAAATATAAACGATTAAGTAACAATTCTTTGCAATAATTATATAAAATGGGTTAAATACATAGGATAAATGATGCTATAAAATAGACGTTATTTGATGTCATCAAATATCCCCCCACTTGAATCCTACTTGTCCTCAAGTAGCCTTTAGAAGTCTATAAAAATGTATCCCTAAGGATATTTTCCGTTAAAGCATTTAATTGGATTCTATTACAAGTACACAACCAAACACCTCATGAAAATAGGAAGATGAAAACACTCAAATCACTCACACTAATCTATGTGGTAACATGTAACTAATTCACTCCATTGTCATGTCGTGACGTAGGTATTCTATTACTTAAGCTTGGCTAAGGATTACACATCTCTCCAACCGATAAAGCTATATGGATCAAATATCCCCCCACTTGAATCCTACTTGTCCTCAAGTAGCCTTTAGAAGTTTATAAAAATGTATCCCTAAGGATATTGTCCGTTAAAGCATTTATTTGATCCATTACAAGTACACAACCAAACACCTCACGAAATAGGAAGATAAAAACACTCAAATCAATCAACTAATCTATGTGGTAAACATGTAACTAATTCGCTCAATTGCTCGGTCGTGATGAGTATTCTATCATAAGCTTGGCAAGGATACACATCTCCACCGCTAAAGCTAAGGAGTAACAAGTTTATTAAGGTAAATATGGGTTTGTATGATAATGCTTAGGGTTGATCATTCTACAATCTTTTAGGAAAGGGAATGAAATTATTGTTAAATAAAAATTACGAAACAAATAGATTAAGTCTAAAATACAAGTTGCTAGACACTTTTTTCCGACCATTATCATGATAAACACACAACTATTTACAAGTCTTGATCATAGATAAAAAACAACAACCTAAGTTGGCGTTCCCGTAACGGTCAACTTTCCAATCATCCCATACTTTACATACTTTACAAGGTAAGTGGCGATATCTTCTACTTTATACAATACTCTACATCGTCGATTTGTATCAACGAATAATCGATCCTTCATGTAATTCCTTCGGTAGTTGCGAAATGATTATCTTCAAACTTTCCTTCTCTTTTTTGTAGCGATTCTTCTAATTTTATCAACAAAAAAAATCGAACACTATACTACAAAACTCAGTGTACTTTCACCATCTTTACGATTATAATAATTCCGGATAATTCCTTCGATAATTCTTCATTCTTCGGATGTACCATTAATTGCGATGGTAGTAAAAATACATGAGTTTTGACTATAATATACATTCCCATTTGCAATGTGCAAATTTCTTCCAACCGTACCAAAATAAACATAAGACTCGGGAAATACAAACTTTACACTTTAAGCAACTAAAAACTATAAAATAAACTTAATCTAACAGGGTAGGCTAAGGTGTAAAGGTGTAACGAAATAAATAATTGGTGTAGTTCTTAAAGGATTGGCTCTACGGGTTGTTCTAGAGGTATATTACTCTTAAAATAAGAGTAAACAAAGGGTTTATACGG
>BQNB010076012.1:13983-31283 GCA_026074375.1 Tanacetum coccineum | reverse complement strand
AATCAACTAGAAATCAAGAAAGAAATTATAATATGACTGTATACAAGCTTTGAATGTGACTTACAATAGTCCTAGTGATTTGTTTCGAGTTAGGAAGACAACCCAAAGTGGTACACCCTAAGCCCTAGCTTGAACCCTAGTACTTCCTTGCCTTCAACCCATGGTTTAAAGTTATGTATTAAGTTCTATAACGAGAATCTAAATGGTTAAACTATATGGAATGAGTTAGGATCCATATCCATGGTTTAACGGTATCTGAACAAAGGGATGATTATAGCAAGAGATATATAACCATGCTACTGAGAATGTTTATGAAACTTGATCTCAGACACTTCTAGTTTTAAAAACGAATGTGAGTGTTGCTAGACGTTTCCGTCGTTGGTATATGGACAGTCTGTTACTTCAACTCCCAAGTGGGAGCTGTTGGATTATGGTAGTTGGATAGCACCTATACGACTAGAAGTGTGTGAGCCTATTGGGGGCGCACACGTTAAAACATTTAGAGTACGTTTGTTACTTCACGTGGTTTTCTGATGTAAACTGTTCGGACCAAATATCGACTAGACAAGAAATCGTGTGGTGTCCTAGTGTAGCCGGCCACACAAGAAGGTTCTAGGAGAGTGTCTATATTCGATGTATATAGGGATAAGAAGAGAGAGTTGTGATAAGAAGAGAGGAAAAGAATTGTGATAATATTTAAACATTAAGTGTTTTAATCTTATCACAAATGGGGTTGCAAGGCTTTATAAAACCACACACCCCCTTGCTCTTCAGACGACACAACACAAAAGAAAAACACAGAAAACATCTCTCTTAATCCCTCTATTTAAATCAGACGCAAGCTGAACCATATTAGGGCTTACATCTGATTTTCGGTTCTTTCCTTATATACTCTCATCTAATTCGGTTAACCTTTTTGAGGTTATTCCACTTGAGATTCGATCTCAGGTCTGTTCCAGAGAGTGTATTACTTAGGTTTTCTTATTGTCAAGGTGTGACAATAATTGGATTCGATCTAGGGTTGTGGTTTTTGGTTTTCGGTACTTTCACCCCTAATTCGGTGACAACCGAATTTGGTTAAACCCTAGGTTTAATATTTTGATTTTCGATACCTATTGCAAGAGTGGTTTTGGGTATTTAATTCAGAGGTGATTGGTATACAAAGGTTGTATTTAGTACACGTGAAGTTTAGGATTAGCATCCGGGAGTGCTTGTTAGACGTGTTTGTGTGAGCACTCGTAGAGGTGACAATTTAGTCACTTTGTTTCATAATCATTTGTTGTTGACTTCAAGGGTTAGTTTCTTGTTTACCTTTATTGTTTATTTATTGTGTGTTAATCGTATGCACTTTACTTGATCCATATCCGCTGCGTACTCGTGGTTGTTAATGGTTAACAGTTTATCAAATCCCAACAGAGATCAACACGAACTTACTGTCTATGGTTATTGACACACTCTAATTAGCGGTACATAGTTCAACATACATATGCACAATAAAGTGGGAGTTTGGTGATACAACTAATTTGCAGGTAACACAAACATCATATGACTCTAGATCCTAACTTAGGTTAATTGACTGGTATAGTAATGAACTTTCACATTGTTCCCAATCCAGGTAATACCCAGAAAATATTTGCCAATCAGGTTAGTAACTTAGGAGAATCTGAATATTCATGCTACTTAGGTAACTAGGAGTTTAAGTAAACAGTCAGCAAGTTCCAAAATGAGCATTAGTATTTAGCTATGCGGAGGGCAACGAGTATGAAAAAGAAGTGTTACCTGCAAACATCCACCCGTGATAGGTGGTTAAACCCAACAAATATCCACCACGGGTATGGGTATGAATGAAAATTAAAGTCGTCCGTGGGTATGGGCATGTAATATCTCTTAGCGGGGAAATCCAACATATAAATCCTCGTACCCAGAAAGAACTTACAAATAAAAACCTACGATCTCACTCATTAATACATTTTCAAACAACAAATTGGCTTCGCATGTGCTTTTGTTCCATATTTACATAGTATTTATATTTAATGTTGTCAGTTTGTTTCCGTATCTGGATACATTATGTCATTTGCATTAAAAGTAAAGCATGTGAATATACTAAGTTCTAGTATTCCTTAATTGGTTGTCTACAATATTGTCATGTAATGCATTTTATTAGACTGATGTTGCATTTTTAACTTTTAAACTGCTTTATGCATATTATTAATCTGCTAAGAGGCGCCCTGTAGCCACTTGTACTAAAAAAACGAGCGTAATACCTCATGGGTGAAGAACCCGCAAGCATTGGTAGCAGCGAGAGAATACGTATACGTACTGACCACGGATAATTAGTCATATAGGTTAAATACCTTTGTCATACAAAATAAGATTTTGTTAGCAACTGATATTGCACAGTAACAAAACACATCATCTACTATTATGGAACAAGGCCTAAAAATAACAAGAAAATGCGTTTATTTTGTTCATCTGGTTTACTACATAAAGGAACCAAAATACATTGGTGTTTCAACAACATTTGGGGTTACTTTGCACCTGAATACTATTACTCCCCTCCCACCTGCCATTTACCAATCCTATTAACACAACAAAAACCAAAACTCTAGACACAATTCACCCTAAAAAGTCTTGGGTGAGAGCAAAAAAAAAAAGACAAGAATTTTCATATGCACAATAATGATAAGTATCGGTTTCCATAAAAGATACAACAACAAAAGAAAAACCCGAAACCCGTGTCAAAGATGATTTATCTGGGACCCGACAATTCATCAGGACGTAGATTATAAGTTGAATCTGCAATAATCCAATCAGTATTTGGATTATGTGTGGTGTTGAATTCTTGTCTAAACATTTCTTCTTTTTGCCATTCTTCCCATCTTTCTGCCAAACCGTCACCTTCAAGCATTCTGACTACTTCAGACATCTTGGGTCGTTCTAATGGTGTTCCTTGTGTGCACAAAAGTGCCACCTGTATCAGCTGTTCCACTTCATCGTCTATGTAGTTACCTTTCAAATCAGCATCCACCAATGTCTCCAATTTCTTTTCCCTCAAAAGCCCTTTCACCTGTAAGGTTTTAAGAATCAGAATCATTGCAAACATTCCGAGAATATTTCAAAGTTATTTTTTTAAAATGATCGAGTCTTGGCTTGGTTTGTATATGTTTTATTAATATCAGTTGTATAGAAATAGAATATTTATGTAATATTACACCTTTTTCGAAAGACTTTGGGGATGTTTGGATTTGTGTTTCAAAAATGTTCATGTTAATAATCATAATAAGATAGAAAGCTGAAATTAAACGGGCTACCGGAGATAGTATTTGGACGTGTTTACAGACAAGTTCTGATTATCTAAGGAATATGATAAAAGACACTTTCACAAGGGGACACGTGTTGCTAGATGAAACTATAACTGTAACAAGTCTATCAAATTAAGTTAAATTAGGGGTTAATTAGGTAATGCTGTTTTTTGGGACTAAAATACACAATAATTGGACAATCAGTTTCAAAACGGAAGACCCCATAATACTATTAGGTTATAGATACAAATTATGTATCTGGGCTCATATAGGTTCAATCTGTTTAAGCTTCATCTATCAAAAGTAATAAGATAAATAAATCAAAAAACACATAAAAAGGAAGGTGGGGAAGGATGTGTTACCCAATCAAGCAACATGACATCATCGTCGTTAGCAAGTCGAGCAAGATCAAAAGCCCGTTGACCCGTTATGAGCTCAAGAAGCATAACACCATACCCAAACACATCTGTTTTTTCTGATGATTTACCCGTTGATAGATACTCGGGGGCTATGTGCCCAATTGTACCACGAACAGCGGTTGTAACATGAGTGTCCTTATAGTCCATAAGCTTAGCCAACCCAAAATCACCAACAACTGCTTCAAATTCTTCATCCAGTAAAATATTAGCAGCTTTCACATCTCGGTGAATGATCTTTGGGTCACAATGATCATGCAAGTAAGCAAGTCCCCTTGCAGACCCCAATGCAATTCGCTTTCTTATCGGCCAATCTAGTGGCTCTTGTGTGTCAGGTCTCTCTACAAAAAATATGATCAGCTCGTTAAATATTACACGGTGGATCTTAACAGATTCTAGATGTTGATTTTTTTTTGCCAAAGTTGTACTCTTAATAAAATTGTAGATGCTGATAAAAGGTGTTTGGATATGTGATTTATTAGTAATTAAAAAGAAAAGAAAATCGCATATAACAATGGTAACACATCCAAACGCTAACTTTTACAGCTTGTTAATTATCTAATTCTAAATGGAATACTATATACTCATGAATACTTTCAAAACGCACATGCAAACGCCCTTAAATTTATGCCCCATAAACAAGATGGTAGAAAGGAAAAAGAATACCTCTTAAGCATGATGCAACACTACCATTAGCCATATACGGATAAACAAGTAACCGTTCAGTGGGTGTCATGCAAAATCCTCTTAGCCGAAGTAGGTTTCTATGAACCGCCATACTAATCATTTCAACTTCCGTTTGGAACTGTAACTCCCCACCTTGAGTTCTTTCCTCTTTTAGCCTTTTTACGGCAACCAAAGTGCCATCTGCTAATCGCCCTTTGTACACTTTACCAAAACCACCTCTTCCAAGAATATGTCTGTTACTGAAGTTATCAGTTGCAACTTGTAGTTCACGGAGTGAAAATCTCTTTAATTGACCCAAATGAACTTCAGGATCCTCTTCAGCTGAAATTATAGAAATCTATGAGTAAAGTTGTCTGAAGTGTATTTTAAAATTTTAGTATCAATTTCATTTAAAAAAAATCAGATTATAATTGAGATTATTTGATTTTTGTAATTATACGGCCCATAATAAAATGCACCCGTTTTGATTTAATTTACCCTCCCCCGCCCATTTTACTAACCAGGTACGTCAAAGAAATGATCTTGTGGTTTTCTGCGTCGCCACCAAGCAAGTGCAATTGCGGGACCCGCAAACAACAGAGCGGCACCTGCAGCAACTCCTCCAGCAATGGCTCCAGTTGCACTGTTTCCAACTAAAATAACAAAGTCGCCCATACATATAATCATATCATCAGATTTCGTTTCAATTAAGAATAGAGCAACACATCCTATATGGAGATCCACTTATATAAGTACATTAGTGCATTTTAGTTATTAACAAGTTAATTCAGTTTATGCTTTCATCTCTAGTTTATCTCCAGCAGGTCCAACACGTAATAGCAACAAAATTTGCTTGAAAGAAAATTGGTCAAACGCGTCAATAGTTGCCCAACGTACATTTAAAATGCATAAAAACGTCCTGAATCATTTTATTAATTTTAAAACTAAAGTATGACCCATATGATGTTCTTTCCGTGATCATACTTGACACGCCAAAGTTATTTTTTTGGACAAATAGCATTTCAAGTCATACTTATATAGACTGATTGCCAAACCCACTCAGTTTATCACCTCTATCGAAGAAATGAAATTATAAAACGTCACAAAGTAGGAAAAAAAGTACTTTTTTCAGGTAACATATAGAATTTAAATTACCAGAAGAAGACTGGGAGCTCGGTGGAGTTGGAGCTTGAGGAGTAACTGCAGGAAGTCGCAAGTTTGGATTTCCGCCAAAACTGCAAGATGCAAAGTTCACCATTATATTAAAGTACAATCTTTTTTTTATGTTTTAAAGTGCAAGATAAAAATGGGTTGTTGCTTGCTACATACGGTATGTAACATACCTTATAGGTGTGAAAAGAGAAAAGGAACCATTGACCGGGACATCTCCTCTCAAATTGTTGTTTGAAAGATCACTATAAGACATATCAACAGTATACTTTAGTATTCTAATAATTAACTTAGCACTGATATAACAAAAAGAAACATGTTTGGGTACTCACAGAACTTGTAACGAAGTTATTGTAGTTAACGAAATTGGAATAGTTCCTGTCAATGTGTTGTTGTTGAGACGACTGTCCTCGCAAAAAATAAAGCAGAGAAACAATACCAAGATTTTGTTACTAAAATGCTCAATAAGTCAACCACAATCAAGTTAAGGAATGGACTTGCCGACTCAGGCTACTAATTAGGACATGTTCAGATGTTGTCATTTTGCATATCGACTGGATTTCCTTATTTTCTATATTAGACATAGAAAATGTGTGGGCTAGATAACCCAAACTGCTCTTTTATCCATAAACGGGTTGAAACTGCCACGACTAACTTTTTGATATTTTAAAAGTACATTGATTGAATTGATATGGAATTTCAAGTGTAACTGTTTACTACAGTGATCAGTAGAATAAAACTAATTTATGAGTATACGTACAGAAAACGAAGCTTCTGGAGCTTGCCCAAGGTGTCTGGAATGACACCGTCTAGCCGATTGAGGTAAAGATCCAAACTCACTAAGTTAGTAAGGTTCCCAAGCTCATTAGGAATTCTTCCAGTAATGTTATTACTGTAAAGTTCCCTGTAAAGCAGCAAATTATTTCATTAACAAACCATTATAGCAAGTAAAAAAAATGAAGAGAAAAATCAGAATTTCAAGTGAAACGCTATTATGTGATATCGAAAGTGGTTATGTGACGAATAACCAAAATTAGATAACAGAATGCAATAAAAAGGATGGTAGCAAGTAATGCTAGTATGTACTTGTGATGCTTGAAGTTGTACCATTTACATACCGACTGTTGGGCAAGTTCTTTATTGTTTATCAAATTAATAGATAGAATGCCTATGTATGACGTATCTGAAGCCTGACAAAGCAAGTTATTTCATGCACAAACGGGTATTCAGGGTATTGGATCTTAACTTTAAAACATAAACTTAAGAGCTTCAAGTTGTTTTTGGAAAATAAATGATCACCAAACCAATTGAAATATTATGTAAAAGCATAGTCACACGGAACGTGATACGCTCCGGTACGGGATCGCGAAACGGGAACGCGGTTCGCGGGTCATTAAAATCCGGTACGAGCGGGGGTAGGCTCATTTCGGTACGTTCCGGTTCGCTATGGTTCGATGTATCATATAATTTGGTACGATATACCAAATTTTGATACACTGTACCATATTATACTTGTATTTATATGAGTTTTAACTGGTATATATACACATTTACAAACTTTTATTAATTTATTATTATATTTAATATTTTTAATTTTACATTTTATACAAATGTTGCAAAACCTCACTATTAATTAACAATTTAACATGCAAGATAATATTGGCTTAAATCAAATAACTTTGGCCCGTATATGTAATTAATTAGTTGGGCCAAAAAAACAAATTAGAGGCCCATTTATGTTATTACGGCAACTAGTTTTCTTTCAGCCGTTACAATTCTTATCTCTCTCAAAACAGTCAGCAACTAGTATATCTCCTTTTCTCTCTCTCAAAAAAGTCCACCGGAAAATCACAATCGTTGACCGGCGTTGACCGGAACGCCGAAATTGGCGATCCAGATCGCGATCCCCGGCGATCCAGATCGCAATCGTACCGCGATTGGGAACGATCGTACCAGATCGAAAATCGCTAAAGGTTTGGCGATCCCTGTGACTATGTGTAAAAGTAAGTAGCAATAAGCATCTTTAATAGTCTTTTTATACTCCTTCAGAAGGAGTATATAAACGGAGAAAGCAATAGCTTTCAATATTCAAATAGTAAATAACACGAAAATGACCATTATATTATATCTATTATAATATACAAATACAGAGACAAGATGGCTTGTTTCGACTGATATTCTATCCAGGAAAATGTAATATAAAGATCACTTACAAATACTGTAAATTAGGGAGTTGACCAAGCTGTGGAACCAGTTGACCAGACAAGTTTGCGTTTCCAAGATCACTGCATAAAACAAACATCAACACACAATTTCCTTTAATAGCAATTACAATAAGTTAATAACATTCAATAAATGAATCATTGTATAACTAAAACAATACTCCATATAATGAACTTACACTCTTGTAACACTGTTCTCACTATTGCACGTAACATGAAACCAAGTACACGGATTCACAAGAGTTGCGTCCCAACTTTGAAGAACATTATTCGGATCACCTAACTGAGTCTTTAAAGCATTCAACGCATCGCCTGTTTTACACATGAAACTTGATCATTAACTTATCTTACATACATCAAATACTTAAGTTCATTGTACAACTAGATAAATATAATCCATTTGCAAATTATGGTATGTCTGGCTTTTTGCTTTTCCCAATAGGCAGGTTAGAATAAGCAACTCCAGACCGCTTATTATAAACTTTGCTTATTTCACTCGCAAAAGCAGACTGAATATGCAATACCAAACACCCTCAAAACTGCTTATTTTCGATATCAAAAAGCGATAACCAAATAAACTATTCTAACAAGCAAAATTAGAAACAAGCTAGACCTATTTAATCTTTAGGTCCACTACCTATAATTAGAACTGTAGCTTCTATAACCAGGCCTAAAAATTCAAACCAATCTAGCAAAAACCCAATACCATTAGTTACCAAATTTAGCAATCAACCAAACAATATCATCATCAAGAAAAGTCAACACAATAATTAAAGTCAAACCCAATTCAAGAAACAAATAAAAAAAAATACCTTCAGCATTTCCATAAGCTTGTAACAAATTATTAAACACCAAAATAAACCAAACAAGAACACAAGCCTGATCCATATCTGAAACCGGGTATTCGGGTCGGGTCAAAGTTAAAAAACAAGATTTCTCATGAAATACTAAACCAATTCAAGAAATTCAAAAGACCCAATTCAGAAAACACAAAAGGGTAGCTGAAAAAGAGGTCAAAGGTGCAAACTTTATATCATTTAAAGGTGATTTAAAGAGAACCCAGTTGGGAAATGATGAAATTTGAGATAAAAATTATGTGGAAATTGAGAGGGATTGAATTGAATGAAAGTCTTCGGTGTGAAATTAGTCAAAGGTTCTCTTTTTCTGTGTTTTTTTTCTCTCTCTTGTTCAAAGACACAACTGTAGTTGTAAACATGAGAGAGAGTAGAAAGAGATGGAGGACACCAGTGGGGATTTTTTTTTTCTTTCTTTCTTAAATGTAAATTTTTTTTGTCGTTGAAGGTTTTGTGTTTTGCTTTTGATATTTATGTTTTCACTTTTTGCCTATCTTGTAAATTATGTTTCCTTGGTCTCTAATGGAACTATTTAAAATATATAAATGATAATTAGTGTAAATTTGAAATTTCTGACAAATTATATATGATAATTTACTTAACATAACATACTCACGCACAACATGTTTTAAAGCTGAGTTTTTCTCTTCAATGACGTACTTATCATTCATCGTTAAAACTGACGCCTTACACGTGATGATAGGTTCCCTCTTTGTAACAAGACTCATGCATTATGTTCGCCTAGGCAGAAAACATAACATGTATTGTGACGAGTAAAAAATCAGATCACATTTAAAATTGTAATAAAGAATTTTTTGAAGCAAACAATCCATAAAGTTAAAGGTGTGTAGCATTACGTCTTAAAAGTGGTTATCTAATTACGAGATAAATAATTAAAAATTGATATTTGAGTGTAACGAAACGTACATTGGAGAGTTAGGGTGCGTTTTTCAGGAAAAGAAAACATTTCTTCAGCTTTCTATCTTTATTTATAAGGATTTAGAGTTAATTTATCTCCACAAATACTTGAAAATTGAAAAATAAAAAAATACTTAGAATGATCAAGATTCCGATTTTTAATAGGAAAATAAGGTTTCCATGATACATATTTTTTTATTAGAGATAAAGTAGAAATAAATTTTAAGCCAATATACAAATTCTATTATATAATTACTAGACGAGTACCCGCGCATAGCGGAGGGAATTCCTAGCGGTAAATAATTGTAGTGATAAATTTTTTTTATAGGTTATAAACAAAAAATAATAAAAGTTTGATGGTTTGGAGATTAAACATAATGTTTTGAAACCCGGTTCGACCCAACAGGTTCAACCGGTTATGGTTGAAAAACGGGTCAACTTGTATTTATAAGCCACAAAGAATTCCATATTACAGATCATTTACCAATCACACATTTAATGTCATTAAATCCGGTCAAAATATTTTTGTCAAGTCATCAAATTTTACCAATCACATTTAATGTCAAGATTATTAGTTTCTAATGCTTGTACATTTAGTTTTCAAAACTTGTACATTTCTAAGTTTTTCAAAAACGGGCCAACTTGTATTTATAAGCCACAAAGAATTCCATATTGCAAATCAGTTACCAATCACACATTTAATGTAATTAAATCCGGCCAAGATATTTTTGTCAAGTTATCAAATTTTACCAATCACATTTAATGTCAAGATTATTAGTTTCTAAGGCTTGTATATTTAGTTTTTCAAAACTTGTATATTTCTAAGTTTTTCGTCACACATTTAATGTCAAGATTCTTAGTTTTCAAGACTTGTACATTTAGTTTCAATGCATTGTTATATTTTCAACTTTCAACATCCTATTCTTTTTAAGAATGTGTGAAAAAATGCTTTATAATGTAGTATAGAAGTATAGATATAGATAGATAAGATTTGAGCTCAAGACTAATGCTACATCTAAAGATCCAGCTAATAGAGATTAATGAAAATCTAATCATGCCAAAAATATAACACGTCTAAAATAAACATACTAAAATATGACACACCTAGAATAATTATGTATAGACTAAAATGTATCTTTTAAATGTTAGTCTATAAAAGTTACATAACACGAGTACCATACACATGTAAAAATGTATCTTTTAAATGTAACGTTTATTGTCGTCCTAAAATATTGATAAGAGTAATTAAACTCGATACATGTCGCTGTTCCTAAGCTAATAATTAGATGCAAAAATTGCAGCACCATCAGGAACTTTATTCATCACCCCTTCATGACCTTTCAGATAGAAAATACCGGTGCAAAGATGCAAAATCCAACAGCTTTCTTCACGTTCATCGTATACTTTATCTTGTTGTCGTGCCTTATGCCTAAATGATTGTAGTTCATCTTCATTATCATAACACTCGTTCCATCTATAAAAAAAACATTTGAAAACATAAACCTTCAAAATATATAACAAAAAACCCTCAAAACATGCCAAATCATGTAATTCTATTAAAATATTAAAAAGTACTTAAAAACATTTTAGCGACGATGGGGCGGCAACCGATGGTGGTGGGGGGCAACCGACGGTGGTTAGAGAAGAGAGAGGAGTTGATGAAAATTAAGTGAATGAGAATTGTGTCATGTGTATAATGGATTTATATAGGCATGAGGCTATACAATTAGCATTAAATGAAATTTACAATTACAATTCAAATTAACAATCACCATTAATGAAAAATGAAATTTACAATTAACATGGTTGAAAACGTTTTTTAATGTGTTGAAAACGTTTTGACAAATTATATGATATGGTTGAAAACGTTTTTTTATAGCTTTGACAAATTTCTTTAAATAGATTACTATTTTTCAATTCCTACTCTTGAAATCCTACTCTTTAGTATAGATGTAATAAAAAATACCAATGTTGCACCATATAGTAATTATCAAAAAAAAAATTACAATTACGGTACTTAATGTCATAAAGTCAAACACTCCGTTATATTGTTAAACCAATATTGAAAATTGAATGGTCATAAATACCACATATCCTTTTTGGAATTTCATAAAATGTGCTAAGGAGGGTTGGCTTTTGTTTTTGGAAGAAAAAGAAAAGGACATGTACACACACAAAGGGATGGAATGCAATAACGGGGTCAAACGCACGCACGGGGTTGGACCCACAATGCTCGCCGCCTATTGAGAAAAGAAAGATGTAACAACCACTCTTTTATTTTCCACCCTTTAAACATATTTATTTATTTATAGTGAGAGAAAAACACTTTTCCAGATTCACCATCATCTTTTTCACTTTCACCACATGCAATTAGTTTAACATATTTAGGCTATTAATTAGTTTAACATATTTAGGCTTATATGTTTATCGTGAGAGGTGGTAAAACGTGCGGGTTGGGCGGGCACCAGGCAAAACGGGCACGAGACTAAATGGACACAGGTTAAAACGGACACGAGCTAAAACGAGCACGGGCCAAAATGGGCACGGGCCAAAACAGGCATGGACCAAAAAGGGAAAATTAAATTTCGGATCAAATAGGAGGGGGGTCAAAATGGTAATTAAAGATATCTAATTATCTATCAATTAATTCTTTAACGTTTTTATACGTTTTCGTACGTTTTTTTGAACGTTTTCGTACGTTTTCGTCCGTTTTCGTCTATTTTCATACGTTTTCATCCGTTTTTCTACGTTTTATACGTTTTGAATGTTTTTGTACGTTTTCGTCCGCTTTCGTCTGCTTTCGTCAGTTTCTTTCGTTTTCTTACGTTTTCGTCCATTTTCTTACTTTTTCGTCCGTTTTATTTCGTTTTCTTACGTTTTGGTATGTTTTCGTCCGTTTTTTTACGTTTTCGTCTGTTTACTTTTGTTTTCGTACATTTTCATACGTTTTCGTTCGTTTTCATACCATTTCATACGTTTTTGAACGTTTTAATACGTTTTTGTATGTTTTTTAACGTTTTCCTCCTTTTTCGTCCGTTTTCATATTCTTTCATCCGTTTTCTACGTTTTCATCCGTTTTAATCAGTTTTTCTACATTTTGCTATGGTTTGCTATGTTTTTCTACGAGAATGTACGAAAACAGACAAAAACATATGAAAACGGACGAAAACATTCAAAAAGCGTATAAAATCGTATAAAAACTTACGAAAATGCATAAAAACGTACAAAAACATATGAAAAGGTATGAAAACGTAAGAAAACGTACAAAAACGTAATAAAGCGAAAGAAAACGCACGAAAACATACGAAAAAAGACGAAAACGTATGAAATCGTAAGGAAATGAAAAAAAACGAACGAAAATGCACGAAAACGTAAGAAAACGTCAGAAAACAAAATAAAACGAAATAAAACGGACGAAAATGTACGCAAACGGACGAAAATGTACGAAAACACACAAAAACGTTAGAAAACGAATGATGTTTTTCGTTGCAGTTTAGGTATTTTATGTTTCCAAGTTTTACATTTATATTTTGCCGACTATACCTAAAAACAACACTAACGAGCAGTGTACCCGATCAGTTGTAGCTTCGTTGGTAAGTAGAGTGTCGATCACTAAGAGCGAGAACGTAATTCCTAAGTCTATTAGTATTTTAGTTATCTATGTTAGATCTAATCTATGTTAAACCTATGCTAAACCTAATTCTAACGGATAAGGAGGGTTTTCAGTCTGAGAGACTGGCACAGGTTTGGTGGTGACTTAAATCTACTTTCACTACCAAAACACACGCAAGACAATAATCAAAAGATAGAAGAGCGGTCAAGCCAATTATAAGGAAACTGTATTAACCATGATTAATCAAATAAAACGTTGGTTTGTTTATTTAGTGCAATAAATGACTTATTTTGAGGGTTATATCTTTCCTAGATTCAGACGGTACTTCTTCCTGAAACCTAGACACGTAGAATGCTGTCATAATTAAACGCATCCGCATAAAGTGTTTTATTTGCTGATTATAATCTATCTTGGGAGATTAATAATGGTGATCTTATTAAACCCTAGCCCAACGGGACTTTACCCACTTACTTCTTAACGGCTCTTTATATTCTAGTAGTCTACAGTCCGAGTCTTTGCCAAGGGAATCAGAACGTTATTTGTTGATCTTAGGTCACCTGTTAGTCCAACTTTCTCACTAAACTAATGGTAAAGATAGGTCAATATTTGTGATCCTATGATTCTAGATATATAAATTACAATATGAAGAGCCATCCCAGTAGCTAGCTAACTTGGTCGGTATCACTAGACCCAGTTGAATGATAGGTCGCATATTTAAGCACATAGACAAGTATGAATTGATAAATATAATCAACAATCAACAATCAACGATAAATTAAGCAATCGATATAAACAAACCGAACATTATAGTATCATAATCATGGCTAATACCCAAAGGTATTAGCGCTTAACCATTGTAATGTATACAAGCATACTAATGAACAACCAAGGTAACCTAACCGAGTTAAACGAATGATACCAAAAATTGAACGATTATTAAGAGTATGAGAATTACAAGGTGTATCCTATGAAATTAAGCGCGTTGCGGGACCTTCCTTGCTATTCTTGTCTTCTAAAAATTGACATTTGTGGTTATGGTATCATAAATATGATCAAGCACATCTAAAACTCATTTTTAGGTCTTTTATTTATAGTGTCTGGAATTTCTTCGATACACCGTATTGGTCGAGGTCAATACGGCGTATTGGGAGTTTTCTTGGAGTAGGGACCACGTTCAATATCTTTCAGGATCTTTAAATACTCGAAATAGAATACGACGTATGGAACTTCCTGGATACGGCAAATAAGTCTTTAGTTCTTTGTGGTTTCTTGTGAAGTGCAAGCACAGATACGTATATTCCTTGATGTATACGGCGTATAGTATGCCAGAACAATATTCTTTAGATTTCTTCGTTTAAGCTCCAGAATGCGTTCCTTTTAGCTAAACTTTACAAAGTACTCCATAATTACTACAAATCTCAAATATAAACGATTAAGTACCAATTCTCGCAATAATTATACAGAATGGGTAATTTATATGTGATAAATGATGCTATAAAAGTGACGTTATTTGATGTCATTAAATATCCTCCACTTGAATCCTACTTGTCTGCAAGTAGACTTTATAAAATTTATGAAAATGTATCCCAACCGTAGTCAAGGATTTTTCCTTTAAGCAATTATTCGTTCATTATTAGTACACAACCAAACACCTCACGAAATAGGAAAACTCTCAATTCGCTCAACTAATATATGTTATAACATTTAACTAATTCGCTCAATTGCTTGGTCGTGATGAGTATTCTATCATATGCTTGGCAAGGATACACATCTCCACTACTAAAGCTAAAGAGTGACAAGTCTTTAAAAGGTAAATTAGGTTTTAAAAGGTTTAAGGCTGTAATCACTATTTCTAATCTCTATCGATACCAATATTCCAGAAAAAGCGCCAAACCACACACATACACATCCATAACGATGAAATAGACACACATGGTTGCATTCATTCTTTAACTCGAATAAGCTAAAGAATAGGACTAGTAGTCTTTACCAAAATTCGTAACCTAGCAATGGCGACAAACCACATATACACATCTATAATGACGAAATAGACATACATGATTGCATTCAATTCCCCCACTCGATTAAAACCAAAGGTTAGGACGAAGAGTGATATAGGGTGGGGATCTTCTAATCCTTTCACCAAAAGTAATAAACCAACAAGGCGGACAAAATCACATATACATGGCCGTAACGACGGAATAAACATATGTGATTGCTTGCATCCTCATTCGAGTAAGAACTAAGGATAGGGATTAGGAAAGGGAAAGTAATTGTTTTCAAATAAAAAGAACAAAATAAATAGATTAAGTCCGAAAAATAAGGCATAGTGTTGCTAGTAACTTTCCCGACCGTTCCCATGATAAAGACACAGAAATATATACACAAACGTCTTGATCATAGATCAACAAAAACAACCTTAGTTGACATTCCCGTAATGGTCAACTCCCATTCATCCATACTATACATACTTTACAACATTAGTGGTGATATCGACTACTTTTTTACAAGAAATACATGGTTGGTTTATTTCGACCAACATACAACAATACTCTACAAAATTACTTTTTTTGTATTTTTCACTTTTTTAAATTTTTTCTAACATATACACTACGAATTTTCGGTGTAATTTCACCATCTTCACGATCATAATCAATCCGGATAATTTATCCATTTTTCTTCATACTTCTGTAAAAAAAGCGATTTGTGAAAGTAGTAAAACACACTGAAAATTGAGATTAAAAATTTACACTACTTTCACATTCCCAATTGCATTGTGTAATTTTTTTGACCTAACCATAGATAGAAATTTTTGCATTACGACACAGGAAATACAATACTATACACAAAAATCACTAGCAACCCATTAAGGACTTTTCTTTGTTTTTACTTTCTCTCTCTAAAATCTATTTTTCTTATTTTTGTGTTTGAGGTGATGAAATGATATCCTAACAATTCTCTAGGGGTATCTTACTCTAAAAATAAGAGTAAACAAAAGGGTTTATACGGGGGTTAACTAACCAGTATAGGTAGTTAATATCACAACATGTATAGGCTTTTTGGGTGTAAACCTAGAAATTTACCAGTTTATAAAATGTCACTCCATCTATTTAAAATAGTACTTATTATTGTGGTCTCGAATAAATATACCAAGCCAAGTTCTAAAGTCTACAACATCATCGCCACACTCATAATTTTGTGGAATTTAGGTAAACATTAGGAAACGGATAAGGCTAAATTCTCATAATATCTAACAAGAGTTATGTGTGCAGGTCATGTAACTAATAATTTCACAAAATTATACTTGAATTCTTTTTAAATTTAGGCATAATTTAAGCATTTTATTGTGAAAATATGGACAAGTAAACGTTTTAATTCTCCTCCCCCCTCACTTGAAGTATACAACGCCCTCGTTGTATAAATATAACATTAAAATGATATATTAAAAGAATTAGAACGAGAAACTCCCCTGGGATTTGCTCAGTATGATCCTCCATGTTGAGTTTATGAGCAAGAATGTGTGTTGTAGAGGCGTCAGAATGCCCACATGACTACAGCACACATTAGATTCCAGAATATAAATACTCCACCAACGTTGTCGTTTTCTTTTCAGTAAGGTCATGTGCAAGATATAAGAAAACAAGTGCAATTTCTATCTTCATGTATTCGTTGGTTAGACTCAAAATAAAAACCTAAAAACTGTACAGGAAGTCGATACGCCGTATCCATACCCCAGGATATGCCGTATTGATACCTGTAGAAAACAATCCTAAGTACGGGTCAGTGGTATAATACGTTGTATTCATTTAATGAATACGCTGTATAGACTGAAGTGACAATAAAGTTTAAATTACAGAAAAATAAAAACTGAATAACGTCCAGAAAGTCAATACGCCGTATCCATTAAGGTTGGATACGCCGTATCGGCGGTCTGAGAAGACAGACTTGATAAAAAAAATGAAAATACATTCCGGGTTGTCTCCCGGCAAGCACTTTTGTTTATAGAAAAGTCTTTAAGTTAGACTTGCCCCAGTTTTATCCCATCCTTATAAAACAACTTAGGGTCGAATGGGATGCCAAATGGCACATATAAATTCTTAATAAGATTTATTAGCATCCCTTTGTTAAAATAATTCCAA
>BQNB010076011.1:0-29247 GCA_026074375.1 Tanacetum coccineum | reverse complement strand
CATTTTCAACACTTTTAGATTCTAATTTTCATTTTTAAGCTTTTATTTTTAATTTTAAAAATAGGATTTTAATTTTAAAAATAGTTAAAAAAAAGTTTTCTGAGTTTTTATGTTATTTTAGACTTTTCTAAGTTTAAAAATCATTTTTCTTAATTTTTAGGACTTAATTTGTTTTTTTTTAAGATTTAAATAGATTAAAATAGTTTTTAATTCATAATAAATTCAAAAATAATCAAAAAGAAAAAAATATTTTTCTTTTTCCTAAAATTTTCTTTTGACCTATTTGAGGTTTAGAAATTTAGTTTGCATTTTTATAGTTTAATTTTGTCTTATTTGCTTAATTGTCGTGTTTTATTTGTACCCGTTCATTGTTTTAAGTGTTTAGTTGTTTTTGTGTGCTTATTTTATTTGTTGCTTTTATTTAGTAGTTATAGATAATCAAAAATATCTTTTCTCTCATTCAAATCATAATCCAAGCTAAAGCGTGGTTTTAATTTCACAAGTCGTTGGGAAAACGACCCGGGAAAGCATACTTCCCGGTTAAATATTCCTCAAGGGAGACTTTGGGAATCTTTCTTAATTGCTCTTTTGAAGTGTAAATATATATATTATATATTTTATCTCGTAATCAAGCTCAAATAAGAATTTTCGTGGCTTATTTCTTCAAATAAGCTCACGGCATAAAAAAAATTGTGGCTTATTGATGTGTTGATATTATTCTCTCTTTGGTCTTCGTTTTTTTTCTAGCTTATCTTGAAGCTTATTTTTCAAATGTGGTTAAAAGCCAAAATTCGTGGCTTATTTCATCATATAAGCTCATGTCTTATAATTTTTTTGGCTTATTGGTTTGTTTGGCTCTTACTTTCCTTGCTCTAATCATTCAACACCTAATTGTGTTTCAATCGTGGTTAAATAAGCTCATTATCGTGGCTTATTGCAAGAAAAAGAACCCACGGCTTATTAGGGTTTGTGGTTTCTTGATTTATTAAGCTTATTATCTCATTAGTATTCGTGAACTCTTGGTTAGTACTCATCAAATAAGTTGCTTCGTTTTTCCTTTTTGCTTATTTTCAAGCTTATTTTGGCTTATTTTAAGCTTATTCCAAACTTATTTCGAGCTTATTTGTGGTTTACTTATTTTTTGTCTTTTCTTGTGCTCATAACCGGTCAAAATTGAGGGGACATAGATCCACAAATTTTTCTTCACAAGATAAAGACATCTTGTTTGTTAGTTTAAGTAGTCCTCACTCGAAAGTGACATCAAGCGGAATATGTTAACAACACAACAATATTAACATTGGTTTATTTGTTGAGGAACCGAGATTCCAATGGCCGCAATCGTCCATGGCTCAAATGTACAATCCTCCCATCGAGAGGGTACGAAGATGCACTTGTTAATATACAATCTCAATTATTTTTTTATTTATTTTTTTTATTTTTATTTTTTTTATTTTTTTTTATTTTTTTATTTTATTATTTTTTTTAAAAACAAATAAATACACTAAAACAAAAACCCCCCCCCCCCCCCCCCCCCCCCCCCCCCCCTCACCCCCCCCCCACCCCCTCCCCCCCACAAATAAATACCAACAACAAATTAACATAAATACACACCCCCAACCCCACCCCCCCCCCCCCCCCCCCCCCCCCCCCCCCACACCCCCCCTCCCAATACCAAAAATAAATATAAACTCCCCACCCCCCCCCCCCCCCCCCCACTCCCCCCCCCCCCCCCCCCCCCAACCCCCCCCCCCCCCCCCCCCAACCCCCCCCCCCCCCCCCCCCCCAACCCCAAAAACACATCCCCTTATATTTTTTGTTTTTTTTTATTTTTTTTGTCAAAAAACTTTGAACTCAAACAAACTTTGATGCATCTTGTTGAGATCAATTTACGGGTAGAACAAGGACCCTCTAATCATCTTCGATTTTATTCAACAAGGTTACTTCTACGTTTAGACATCCGGACGTTCCGAATACGTCGATTAAGCTTTTGCTTTTTCCTTTTTCTCTCGAGGGTGAAGCCCGAATTTGGCTTGATAAAGAACCACTCGATCGATTCTAAGTGGGTTGAATACTTGTTTTGAAATTCCTAAACCAATTTTCACCTTCGAAACACTTACTGCGAAAATACTTTCTTGCAACAACAAATGAAACTTTCAACGATAGCATGGGAACGTTTAAAGGATTCTTCGCACTGTCCTCATCATGGTTTCTTGGAATTACTCAACTTGATTACCGTTCTCCATTCTTTGAATACCAATGATCTAAGATGCTTTAGATTAGTCGCGGGTGGAAAATTTTTTCTAGATAAGATGCCTCGTGATGGTTAGCTAACTGAGAGTAAATCAAGGTTCGTTATTCAAGAAAGTCGTTTTTGCAATTAAACCATGAGTGATTTACTGATAATGCTCCTTCTTTCTTTATACACCTTCTATTCCTTTTGAATTTCAACAACTGCACTTCTCTTGAAGATAAAATGCTTTCGAAGGAGCCGATTTAGAAAAGATGATTAGTGATAAAGAATGCCCACGACTCCTGCTACGTCAAGCAGTCGAGGACGTTTGTGTTACATGTGGTTTAAAACATAATTTCAACAATTGTCCGTTAACAAGAATGCAATTTCCCGTTTTTTCATGATAATTCCTTCATTCCAACAAAAACCGCCGCCGTTCGGCCAACTTTGTTCAACGAAAATACTCCTAATTTTTCAAATCAAATGAGACGCCGTTTTACATCAACACTGTTCAAAGCAACCAAGAAACCAAAGCCTATATTCAAGGAAACGATTTCAATTCGGGATCCAAAACCGTGGAGGCATTTCAACCAAAAAACCGTCAAAACATTCAAGGAGCGTTTATCAAGCCCACCTTACCAACCACCAACAATCAACTTTGATTAATAAGCTTTACTCCGTTTCACAAATTCAAGGTGTTTCTAACGGATTTTGAAAGTTATGCTAAGGCTAATGATGCGAACATGAATAATTTGCAAATGAAATTGGATAATTTTCAAAGGAACCAAAATGATTTTCAAAGAGTTTACAATGATTCTCAAAAGAAGCAAGATGATTTTCAAACATGGATGTAAGTTTTATGGCAAAATATTTCATTACCAAACCAAGCTTCAAGTTCGAGTGTTTTACCATCGCCAATCCATTCAAACCTAGGAAATGAAGCCAAGGCAAATTACACATGAAGTGGTGCTCTATGTGGACCTCAAATTCACCGCCGGTGGTGGAAAAGGAACCCGAGGTAACAAAGGATACGGTGCTTCCAAACACCGAAGACATCCAACCTCCTTTGGTCCAAGATCAAAACAAAGACAAAGAATCAATCAATGAGCCTCTCGTTACTCAAAAGACCAAGACTAGTTTGCCTTACCCTTCAAGACTTGCAAAAGAGAAACTCCGTGAAAAGGATGATATCCTAGCTTCCAAGTTTATGGAAATTTTCCGTAATCTTCACTTTGAGCTAAGTTTCGCGGACGCTCTTATTCATATGCCTAAGTTTGCTCCGATGTTCAAAAAGATGCTTAATAACAAAGACAAGTTAATCGAGTTAACCAAGACACCTTTGAATGAAAATTGTAGTGCGGTTGTCCTCAAAAAGCTTCCGGAGAAGCTAGGTGACCCCGGTCAATTTCTTATCCCATGTGATTTTTTAGGTGCTAGCATTAATCTCATGCCTCTTTCCATTTGGAAAAAGCTTGGACTCCCGGGCCTAAATGATACTAAAATGGTGTTAGAATTAGCTGACCGAACAATTTCAAAACCAACCGGTGTAGCCGAAAATGTGTTTGTTAAGGTAGGAAAGTTCTATTTTCTGGCCGATTTTGTGGTTCTAGATTTCATAGCCGATCCTCGAATACCGTTAATACTTGGGAGACCTTTTCTTAGGACGGCTCATGCTTTGATAGATGTGTATGAAGGGGAAATAACCCTTAGACACGATGATCAATCTTTGACCCTTAAGTGTGGTGATACTCCTTCTATTTCATATAATAACCTCGAGTCATTAAAACGAGTTGATCTTATTGATGTTACGTGTGAAGAATACTCACAAGAAGTTTTAGGATTTTCCGACGAAATTGCATATGGCAATCCTTCTCCCGGATACGATCCGATTGTTTCAAATTCTTCTCCGACTCTCACTCCTTTCGGGGATAGTGATTTTCTACTTTTAGAAGAAGCTGATACTTTTCTTGCTCTAGCCGATGATCCAACTTCACCGGAAGTTGATGAAGCTTATTATGACCCAGAGGGGGACATTCTCCTTCTCGAATCTCTTCTCAATAGTGATCCTTCGCCGTCACTGAATCAAGGAAATTACTTACCAGAAATCAGGAAAGAGCTTAAAGTTTGTAAATCCGCCGAATCTTCAATCGATGAACCTCCCGAGGTTGAACTTAAGGACTTACCACCTCATCTCGAATACGCATTTTTAGCAGATAACAACAAGTTGCCTGTCATAATTGCCAAAGATTTGAGTGATGATGAGAAGACCGCTCTCATAAAGGTTCTTAAATCCCGAAAGCAAGCCATTGCTTGGAAGCTCTCCGACATAAAGGGTATAAACCCGGAATTTTGTTCTCATAAGATTCTAATGGAGGAGGATTACGAACCAACGGTCCAACATCAGAGAAGGGTTAATCCAAAGATCCATGATGTCATTAAAAAAGAGGTTGAAAAACTTCTTGACGCTGGATTGATCTACCCAATCTCGGATAGTCCTTGGGTGAGCCCAGTACACTGTGTACCAAAGAAAGGAGGAATGACCGTAGTAACCAATGATGAAAACGAATTAGTACCGACAAGACTTGTAACAGGATGGAGAGTATGCATAGATTATCGCAAATTGAACGAAGCTACAAGAAAAGACCATTTCCCTTTGCCGTTCATGGATCAAATGCTTGAGAGACTCGCGGGAAATGAATTCTATTGTTTCCTCGACGGTTTCTCGGGTTATTTCCAAATTCCAATTGATCCAAAAGACCAAGAAAAGACCACATTCACCTGCCCATACGGAACGTTTGCTTACCGCCGCATGCCTTTTGGCTTATGCAATGCACCAGGCACGTTTCAGAGGTGTATGATGGCAATTTTCCATGACATGATTGAAAAGACAATGGAAGTCTTCATGGATGATTTCTCGGTTTTTGGAAATTCTTTTTCTACGTGCCTCACCAATCTAGATAAAATGCTTAAACAGTGTGAAGACACTAATTTAGCTCTAAATTGGGAAAAAAGCCATTTCATGGTTAAAGAAGGTATCGTATTAGGACATAAGATCTCGAAGAAAGGAATTGAAGTCGACAAAGCCAAGATCGATGTGATTTCTAAGCTACCTCACCCAACTACCGTCAAGGGTATCCGAAGTTTTCTCGGGCATGCTGGTTTTTACCGTAGATTCATCAAAGATTTTTCAAAGATTTCTCGACCCATGACCCACCTTCTTGAGAAAAACACCCCGTTTATCTTTTCAGAAGAATGCATTCAAGCCTTTCAGACTCTAAAAAAGAAATTAACCGAAGCTCCAATTCTGATTGCCCCCAATTGGGACCAACCTTTTGAACTCATGTGCGATGCAAGTGATTATGCAATAGGTGCGGTTCTAGGGCAAAGGATTGAGAAGCATTTTAGGCCAATTCATTATGCAAGTAAGACAATGACCGAAGCGGAATCAAACTACACAACAACGGAAAAAGAGATGCTTGCAGTAGTATACGCTTTTGAGAAATTTCGATCATATCTTATCATGAATAAAAGTGTTGTGTATACGGACCATTCTGCCTTAAAATACCTCTTCAACAAGAAAGATGCCAAAGCAAGATTGCTTAGATGGGTTTTACTTCTCCAAGAATTCGATTTTAAAGTAATTGATACGAAGGGAGCTGAAAACTATGCTGCCGATCACCTTTCACGTCTAGAAAACCCGTATGAGAATGTTTTTGATCCTAAGGAGATTAACGAAACCTTTCCTCTTGAGACATTGAATACGGTGATTTCTCGTGATAACCAAAGTACTCCGTGGTTTGCCGATATAGCAAATTACCACGCGGGGAATTTTCTCATCAAAGGAATGTCAACTCAACAGAAGAAAAAGTTTTTCAAAGATATTAAGCACTATTTTTGGGATGATCCTTATCTTTTTCGTATATGTGCGGATCAAATCATCCGAAGGTGTGTATTTGGCCAAGAAGCTCTTGAAATCCTCAAAGCTTGTCATGAAGGACCCACCGGGGGCCATCATAGTGCCAACATCACCGCTCGGAAAGTATTTGATGCCGGGTTCTTTTGGCCTACCATATATCAAGATGCTCATTCAATGATCAAATCTTGTGATGCATGTCAAAGACAAGGCAAAATTTCACATCGAGATGAGATGCCTCAAAATGCTATCCAAGTTTGTGAAATTTTCGATGTATGGGGCATTGATTTTATGGGACCTTTTCCGTCATCAAGGGGAAACAAATATATCCTTGTAGCCGTCGATTATCTTTCCAAATGGGTTGAAGCCAAGGCGCTCCCCACCAACGATGCTAGAGAGATATTTTGTCAAAATTTTTAAAACCCTTTTCTCCCGATTCGGTTGCACCGAGAGCAACATAAGCGATCGTAGGCCCCAATTATGTAATGACAAATTTGATAAAGTCATGTCTAAATATGGGGTCACACATCATCTTTCTACCGCTTACCACCCTCAAACTAGTGGTCAAGTCAAGGTGACGAATTGTGGACTTAAAATAATCTTAGAAAGAACGGTTGGTGAAAACCGTGCCTCGTTCCGAACAAATAGACGATAAGCGTTGGGTTGGCATTTTTGAACCACTTATAAGACTTCCGATCGATGCACGCCCTACAAGCTAGTTTATGGAAAATCTGTCATTACAGGTTGAATTAGAACATAAAGGCATGAATGGTCCACATTAAAACATGCTAAATTCGATCCCAAAACTGCGCGATTTACCGAAAGCTACAGCTTAATGAACTTCATGAGCTCCGTGATCAAGCTTACGAAAATTCTTTAATCTACAAGGAGAAAACTAAGAGAATTCATGACGCTAAGATCAAAAACCGTGTTTTTAACGTTGGTGATCGAGTCCTCCTCTTTAACTCAAGATTGAAGATTTTCTCCGGTAAGCTTAAGTCCCGTTGGTCTGGTCCTTTCACTATAACCGAAGTTTTTCCGTATGGCACTGCCAAATTATCTCACCCCGATGGCTCAAATTTCAAAGTGAATTGCCACCGTCTCAAACATTATTTTAGAGGGGATATGCCACCATTGGTTATCCCGGATCTCCAAACTTTCCCTAAGGACAAATAAATTCAGGGATCGAGTCGAGCTTGCGACTCGGTAACCAAAAACAAGCCGCTTCGTGGGAGTTACCCCATGCTTATCCTTTTCTTTCTATAATGTGTTGTGTTGTGAGGAGGCTTGTACTCTTCCATTCTTTGTATTTGTTGTTTGTTCTTGTGCATGTTTGCAGGATTGATCCCAAATTTTCTGAAGACTCTCGTGTTCGGTATTGTGTCCCGGATCACTCGAGCTTCCTATCCTTTGTTAGCAATTAGTTTGGGGAAATCTGATATCCTTTGCATCTTTCGATTCACAATATCTTTGCATAATTTTAACACAACATAATTTTTGCGAATAGACCTCACACCTTAAACTATTGAGACATGTTTCGTTTTAGTGTTGGGGAGGGGAATCAATCGATTTGATGTCCTACTTATTGTTTTGTTCTCACGTACCCCGATTTCCCACAAAAATAGCGAAAAAATTTTTTTTTTTTCAAAAATTTTAAAATTTTTAAGTTTTATTAAAATTCAAAAAATAAAATAAGTGTTTTTTCACAATTTGACTTTCTTGCTGGGTAAGAATAAGAAGTAAATTTTGACCCATCAGCGTGTTGAGCGTGTAGCTTGTTCCGTAACTTTAGGCTAGAGCGTTCGCTACTTCCGCGAAGAAACAAAAAATTATAGATTTAAAGTATGAGTAGATGATAAACAAGGTTATGTGGAAATCTTAAGAGCTCAGGTATGTAACTTGTTGCTTCTCTCCCAATAAGCTCTTAACCGGATTAATATACGTGCTGTTTTTATAGAGTTAAGTATGAGTAGGATGCTAAACAAAGATTATTTGGAAATCTTAAGAGTTCATGTATGTAACTTGTTGCTTTTTCTCCCATAAGCTCTTAATCAGATTAATATACGTGCTGTTTTTGGAGAATTAACTTAAATTAACTAATTTTATGTAATATATAGCAAAAATTTTAGTCTTAGTTTAAATTTATACTTGAATTTTTCAAAAAGAAGTCTTCTCTAAAAAAATGTAAAGTTAAAAATGATGAAAAATATATATAATAATAAAAGCTGTGGGTTGATAAAAGTTTGCTGCATCTTGCCGGCTCACAACCGATGTTGCAGCCTTCTAAAAGGTCGAGGGTTATAGTTGCATGAATAATTAAGTGTGAATTAATAAATTGAATTCTTTTTGTTAAATTCAAATATGCTTTTGCACTTTGATTATTCTATTTTATAAGCTATGAATATCCAGGAAGCCTGAGATTTTTGAAACCTAAGGTCCGTGAGTCCTGATACTAGTCTCTGTGGGGTGTCAAAAGCCTGGTCACTTAGCCGCAAGGTTGGGATGTGCCGAGACGAAAGTCGCTACATGGGATGATCTCGCCTTTAAACTCATTATTCTAAGGTGGAACGTAAAGCATAGTATGTTGCAAAAAATTGATTCATGGTTAAAATTCAAGATAACACACTCACTTAAGATATAATAAATGTCTGGAGTAAAAAGTTCACAAGTTGCAAATATGAGTAGTATTAGCATCTTTACTAATATTTAGCTGTGATTTTGTTTTAAGCTTGGTTTGGATAAGTGAAAAGTCGGGAACAATGAATTCATCCTTTTTGGGGCATTCTCGAATTCGAAATGCATTTTGTTCTATGATCCCTAACAGTTATGGAAATAACGAAAGTCAAAATAACACTATATTATTATATATAAAAAATGGCAAAGGCTCATGTGTAAAGCTTAGTCGGATTTCAATTATCTAAATATATAGATTTAAGGTTTAAGTAATTTGAACACACACACGTAAAATATGATTTAAGTCGGGAAGAGAAATATAACAGTTGTTATTATTAAGTAGTCTTAGCTTCTTAGCTCGTACTTAACGGTGACTTATTTTTAAGCTTAGTTTGGAGAAAAGTGAAATATTGGGAATTGATGAATTTATCTTTTAGACACTTATTGTGTTTTTTGTTCATGATCTCTTAAAGTTACCCTTAGTAATGAAAAAACATTACAATTATGTCACAAAAGAATAAGTTTGTAGTTAGTTAAACTATAAAAAATCATAAAAATCTATGAAAATGGGAATTCGGGTGTTTTATACTTGTGAATCTCTTTAGCTCTCTCAACAAAATCTTTGCTACTTTTCAAAGGTTTAGTTTGGGGAAGTTTCGAGGTATTTGGTTATAAGGCATGTAATATTGCGTGAGGACACGCAATCGTTTAGTTTGGGGAATTTTGATAAGTGTAAAATACACATATCCGTTAACACCAAAAATGACCCTAAATGAACCAAAACAAACTAAAAATAGCAAAAATATATTTGTTTTTGTGTTTTGTGTGTGCAGGTACGGATAAGACAAAAATCACAAGAAAACCGCCAAAAATGGGCAAACACGGATACGAGAACGGAAGAGTGTGCAAGAGCCGGAAGCCAAAGTCAAAAAGTCAACCCTCAGTCAAAGTCAACACTAGAAGACAAAGACCCCAAAGTTACAAATCTAGTCCCTCAAGTTTCCAATGTTACACAATTGGTCCCTATGATAAAATGGGCCTTAAACCCTTTTTACCCTTACCCGGATCCAAAGCCCAAAATAAAGGCCCAAAACCCTAAAGCCCATAACCCTTTACACTAAGTCTAGGGACCATTCCTGCCAAAGATAAAAGTTATTTTACACTTGGTCTTTTATTAAACAAAGACAAGGACCCAAATTGCCAACACCCCAAACTCACACCCGTTTTTACCCCTTCAGTTATAAAAGAAAAAAAAGGGCGAAAATTTGTTTCACTATTCACCCGTCTTCCCCAACTTTACCACACAGTCAAAATCAAAGGGCTTTTCTTAATTGAAGGGTGATTTAGACAATTCAGGGGAAGAAGAACACGTGTGCAGGGTCATCACATCATCAAACAAGCTCATTGGTCCAAACCCACATGGGGTATGCCACGTTGGAAGGCTAAAAGCACACAAGGGATGGATTTTTACATTTTAAGTACTCTCAAAAGAAGCACACAAGGTGTCTCACAACGGATTGCCAAGCTGGCAATCCGTGTGAGTTTGATATGATCCAAGGGTGGAAAATTGTGATCCAATCATTGAGATGATCAAAGGGCCAAGAATTGAAGGAAGGAGTAACAAACTTTGGGGCTAGAACATTCTTTGGCAGGCTATATAAAGCACTCACCTCTCACACACAGAGGATAATCTTCTTTTCCCGTTTTAGAGTAGTAGCTTTTAGTTTTAGTGTAATTTTAATTTTTAGCTTTTTTCAAGTTAAAGTGTAATTTACTTTCAAATGTAATCTGTTTTTAAGTAATGTAATCAATTTAGTTCTTAATAAAGGAAATTTTAGTTTTCATTGATCTCTTGTTTAAGCTTTTTTTACCTTCAAATTTTAAACTACTATGTCACAAGCTCACAATAAGCTAATCTTAGCTCTCTAAGTCTCTAAGCTTAGATTGAGCTTAATTCATTCCTAATTTACTTAAACTCCTAAAATCAATTTAATAAACCTTTGCTTAATTAATAATGGACTTTGGAAGAGAAGCTAGCTTGGGAAGAGCTTCTATGGACTTTACTAGCTTATCCATAAGGATAAGCTAGAGCTTGTAGCTACTTTAGCTGAGGCTTAAAGTAAGTTTTCATTTATTATCTTATGTTCTTTAATATCTAGTTTTATAAGTGCTTGTTAATGTAGATTTGCTTATTTGCCTAATCTGTTTGCTTAATAGTACTTATTTACCTTTATTATAGTTTATTAAGTGTGTTTGATTATCTGTTTTTGCTTAATATAATATGGATCTTGTTATAGTTTAATTTGTCTAAAAATCTAAAAAACCAAAAAAATATAGTTAGCAGTTGTGTAGATAATAGATTTTAGTTTATTAGATTAATGAATCATGTTTATTAAGCTTGTTTTAAGCTAATAGTTATCTGGTAATTAGGTTTGGATCATTAGATTTTAATTTCACAAGCTTATTTGAAATCTGTCTTACATAAAGGAGTGTTTGGATTAATGCTTATTGACCATCAAAAGTCAAAGTTAATTTGAGTTTTCATTTTTGTTAGTTAGATTTTCATATTGGATTAAGTTTTAAAAAGGTTAGCTAGATTAGTTTAAGCTTAAAATCATTTTGAGACTTATTATGCTTAACTGTGCACCAGGGGAGTTTGTTTCTTAACTATTGTTTGCTAAAATTTGATTTAAGTTATTGTGAGCTTGGAACTTGTTGGTGTTAAGTTTATTTACATTCATTAAGTGCTTATAGTGCAGGAGTAACCAACAAGGTTACCTGCATTTTAGTTTTTTGTCCTTTGCCCTTTGCATCAGATAGAACCACTGCAGTTTTAAACTGCCATGGTCTTTGGATTATAATTAGGAATAGCCTAATTAGTTTTTAGACTTTAAAATTCAAGAAGCTTATACATTAGATATAGGTAAATTTAGTTTAAGTCTTGTTTTTCATTTCTAGCTTAATTTCTAATCTGCATTTGCTCTTAAAATTCATTAAAAAACCTGAAAAAGCCAAAAATAAGTAGTCATTAGTACTTAGCTTTTAAATATAGGTTTTTAGCTTATAAGATTAAGTTTGATAGTTGTTAATTATAGCTTATAAGTAGGTATTTTAGTCGTCTTAAGCTCAGATTAGGACTTGGCTTATTTAGCATTTGAGCTTTTCTTAATTTTAAGCTTTTTGAATTATTTCCTGAGTTTGCTGCTTTGTTAATCAATTTCAGTTAGCTTTTAGTGTTTCTTAGTTAAGTAGCTTATTAAAAATAGCTTGTAGACATCATAAGCTATCCAGAACCTCTTTTGTTTTCAAATTTGAGCTTATAATGAAGTCGGTGCAAGTATTTTAGTGTAAATAAGTTTTTTAAGCCTTTTAAAGGCTACTTTCTGTAGCAGCATCTTCATAAGCTCTTTTAGAGCTTATTTTTGAAATTCAGTTTATACTCCTTTCATTAAAGTTGTTCAAAAATGCGTGCTCTATAAGTTTTAGCTTTTAGTTTGCAAAAATAAAAAAAATGCAAAAAAGGGTGTATACCAACCTTGAACCCGTGACCTCTTGCACACAAACACACACACTTACCACCATGCTTCATTAGCTCATCCGTTAGCATATCTCTCTATTTAATTCTTATACTCATTTTCCTTTTAGCTTTTTATTAAAAGCCGTAGCCTTTATAGCTTTTTCCCCAGCTTATTAGATAAGCTGGGGGTTCCTTCTTATTTTTCCTTTGAACTTTGTTGCATTTAGGATTTTCCCTGAATTTTTCATATTTTTCTATTTAGTAGATTATTTTTAATCATTTTTCTAAGGTTTTAATTTTCGAAAAATCATAAAAAATAGAAAAAAGTTTCAGAAAAATACAAAAAAATAGTTTTTAGCATTAGATTAAATACTTTTAGGTTTACATTCAGAAAAATCATTTTCAACACTTTTAGATTTTAATTTTCATTTTTAAGCCTTTATTTTTAATTTTAAAAATAGGATTTTAATTTTAAAAATAGTTAAAAATAGTTTTCTGAGTTTTTATGTTATTTTAGACTTTTCTAAGTTTAAAAATCATTTTTCTAAATTTTTAGGACTTAATTTGCTATTTTTTAGGATTTAATTAGATTAAAATAGTTTTTAATTCATAATAAATTCAAAAATAATCAAAAAAATGTTTTTCTTTTTCTTAAAATTTTCTTTTGTCCTAATTTAGGTTTAGAAATTTAGTTTGCATTTTTAGGAGTTAATTTTAGTGTATTTGCTTATTTGTCGCGTTTTATTTGCTCTCGTTAATTAGTTTAAGTGTTTAATTGCTTTTAATTGTTCATTTTAATTGTTGCTTTTATTTAGTAGTTATAGATACTCAAAAATATATTTTCTCTCATTCAAATCATAATCCAAGCTAAAGCAAGGTTTCAATTTCACAAGTCGTTAGGGAAACGACCCGGGTGATCATTCTTCCCGGTTAAATATACGTATTATATATTATATATATCTTTTAGAGTGAGCTTTTCTTAAGGGAGACTTTAAGAAAGTTCTTAATTGCTCTTTTGGAATATTATTATATATTTTATAGTATATAAAACTATTATCAATACGAAATCTCTGATGGGATACGTTTCGTTTTGAACTAAAGCGCAGTAGACTAGAAAAGCTCCAAGTAAAGTACTATTGAAATACCTGCTACATAAGCTGAATTACATAGTTGCTTAAGAAGCAGAGATGGAAGCTGTTTGGATTAGGAAGTTTATTTCAAGGCTTGGTATAGTACCAACAATAAACTAACCTATTAAGATGATTTGCGACAATTCATCCGCACTTCTTATCGCCAACGAACCAGGGGTTTAGATGGGCGCCAGACACTACCATAGAAGTAACCTTCTTAAAGTTCACACAGATAACAATCTAGCATATCCTTTTACGAAGGCTTTAATGAAAGGAAAGCTTACTCAACATGCTAGGAGCATGGGACTTCGTTTAGCTAGTAGTTTCATGTAGATCTATGTTTAGTATTTGGATAAGGGATGTTTGAACAATTTATTTTATGATAATGATACTTGGTATTTTGTTATATATATATATCTTAAATTGTGTCATATATTTGCATGTTTAAATCCGTGAATAATAAATGTTATTATTCTAAATTAATCCGTTATCAATTAACAATATGGGAATATTGTTAAATTAAGACAATTCTGAGTGATTGGTGATATTTTAGATATTAAGGATGAGTCCACCAAACTCACATGATATTCATAAGATGAATATTGGATTTCCCCGCCACAAGAATATCACTTTATGGATCGACGTCATCAAGTGAATCTTGTACGTGATTTTATTTACATAAATCCTTAGACTTGAGACGCAAGTAGGTTTAGCATATGTGGATATTCGTTCTTGATATAGTTTAAGTTGTCCTGAATAAGGTAACTAATAAGGGCTATGCCAGAATGATTTATGCCACATGATGACTAGACACTTGTAGTCAATATAGAATTTGTTCCTTCAAATTGTTGAAGAAGATACCACTAGGCCCCTCATAGAAATAATCAGATGTGTGTATGGCTGTACCTGAAAACTCATGTAGATATGTCTTATTGATTTTCAGTAATCTTGGTTACTTCATATATGAGAAACAGAATCGTTAAATAATGAAATGACGTTGATCCATATCCATTTTTAACACGGTATCAGAAACAAAGGGATTGTAAATTCATAAATCATTTTGTTCGTGTTTTGAGAAACCACACTCGGATATTTTTGGGAGCATTGGCGTGTTGCTAGACGCTTACCAATGTTATTATATAATTTATACATGTCTAAGTGGGAGCTTTGAATATGCGCAAATATAAATTATATATATCCGGGAATTATTTGAGCCTATGGGGACGCACGCATTTACGCAGAGAATATGTTTATTAATGTAATTAATATTTTTATTAATTATATTAATATGTTTCATGAAATAATTAAATGTTTTTTAATTACAACGTTAGACGTTAGAACTAATTAAAATATATTAACAAGTTAAGGACTTGTTAGTATAAAAACCAAACCCGTAGGGTGTTGGTTGTGACCGGTCGAACAAGAAAAGTATGAGGGTCCGAATGTCGTTTCTAGCAAACAAGAGGAGGTGTTTGAGTATGACTTGGAGAACAAGTCTTTAAGCTATATAACCCCCTTGCCTTATTCATTCGGTAGACACGATATGCGATGATATCCCTAAACTTTATGTCGATACAAACACAGATTGAAGGACTATGCTATACGTGTGCATGTTTATTCCATGCATACAATGTTTAGTATATTGTTATCTCATTGGTTTATTATTGGTATAATGTAAGATTCCTTGCCAAATAAAACCAATTCTTTCCCCCTGTTATTTGATGATCGACAATAAAACCCAAAGGGTTTTGATCGTGTGACGACGAGAACCAAAACATGAACATTGTGTTCGGTTGTTTTATTCGTGAAGAACGGACTAACATCCTAGCGTATCTCCATGACGTGTAGTGTGTGTCTAAGTAGAGGGATTATTCTTTGATCCTAGTGGTTTGCGTGGTATTAGCTTTATACACACGCATATATAGAAGACGGTGTTAACGGTTACCTTTAAGCGGTGTATCGTTTCGTGCTAAAAGGTATACATCTTCTATCCTTGTTAATTAATGTATTCTACATGTGATCTTTAATTCCGCTGCGTACTCGTGTTAATTAATCGGTTAATTAGATCGTAAAACTCAACACGAACATCCTAAAAAAGGCAGACGGCCAAAACCCTAAAAAAATAGGTTTCGGATCATAATAAAACAGCATCAACGATGCACTTCCATGATCCAGCCAATCAAGCACAATAATATTTCGATGTAACTTCACTTTGTTCGTCAACCTTCTTTTTTTACTTTTAAGAGGCTTCTTTTGTGAAATTGGCAATAATATTTCGATCTTAAAAAACATGAACAAAATATGACATCAACACATACCGCTATCAAATTGTCCCACATTTCTTCTTCCACGGTAAATATCCTACTTAAAGGGTCCTAAGAAAACTCATTTAAAGAAGATCCAAGGAAAACAACATACCACTAAGAGAAGTGTTCTTTGATGGTCTTTAGATGATTTTTTAAATTGTTTTTGGTGATCTCCCTGTTAAAATCTTTACTGAACTCCTTCGCCATATTTGAATACGCTTAAGGTATAAATGTTCCTTCGGCCTATTACCATTATATATTTCTTTTAGAATTGCATTGATAAAGACCACATCCATATCAGAGGTCCAATGTATATTGCTGCTTATGATGCTTCTAAGGAAGCCGTTTGGGTTAGAAAATTTATTTCTGGGCTTGGTGTTGTTCCCACAATTGAAGAACCTATAAACATGTATTGTGATAATACTTGAGCAATTACCATAGCTAATGAATCAGGAATCACTAAAGGTGCTAGACATTTTCTTGCCAAAGTTCATTACCTTCGTGAAGTTATTGAATATGACGACATAAAGCTAGAAAAAGTTCACATAGATGACAACTTAGCTGATCCTTTTACTAAAGCATTAGCCTTTCTAAAGCATTAAGAACATACTAGGAATATTGGAATGCTTCCAGCTAGTAGTCGCATGTAAATCTGTGTTTTATTAGTATGTGGATAATTGAGATTGTAAGACAATTTTATTTTCTGATGAATAAAGATACTTGGTATTTGTTTTCATTCATATAAAAATTATTATCCTATATTTGCATGTTTAATCCTTGAATGATTTATCATTCTAAATGTGTCAATTATCGATTAACAATATGGGAGTATTGTTACATAAAGAAAATGTGAATGTTGGTTATATTCTTTGAATATATGGATGGTTCCATAGGGTTTTTTCTCTCCCCTTGGGGAAAGAAAAAGGAGATATCTGACCGCTACCTTAACCTATCCTTTTCAATCCTAATAACTATCTCGTCTTGTTCATTACTTCTATACCGATCATCCTTGATCGTGTTTAGGGTTTTAAGCAAGTACGATTGAGTTTTTCTTGGTGTTTTGGTGGGACTACGGTCGATAGGCTTTGTTATTAACACCCCTTTTTCGTGTTTGTTTTGATGGCCGATCATGGAAGTGCGTTGTCTTATTATGGTGTGAACCCTAATCTTTTTGGGTTTTATCCGTCGACCCTTTTTGGGACATTCGATCCCTAAGTCTAGCAGATTCAACAGCCCTATGATGTTTGTTTATTACCGATTAATCTCTGATTATGAGGTATTAACATTCTTTTATTTGGTTGCGGGATTTTTTAGTTTTTAGGGTTTCTTTTTCCTAATTAGGGTTTGGTTGATTGGAAGAGATCTTGCTGATCTCTAGTGATTTATTGCACATGGTCTGATTCTTGTGGATCATGTCGTATGGTATGTTTCGTTGCTTGAGTGGACTTTGTTCATAGTCGCTGCTCGCATGGCTTCTAAACCCTAATTTTAGGGTTTGATGTTACATGAATGGTGCTTTGGAATTGTTGCTGCTCGGGTTCGTTTTTTTGGTGGTCATTTGATGTTGATGATTATTCATTGACATGGAAGTTAGCCGTAAAGGCTATGAAAGTTAGTTGTGAAGGTTATTTGAAAGACGCTGTTGAAAGTAATCTTGTTTAGACATCGTTTCATGAGTTTTGGTTTTCATCTCGATGGCTTTGTTAAGGAAGTTTTTCTTCTTCTTTATTTGGTTGTAATAATTATGGTTGTGTCATTCTTGTTTTAGTGTTTTGGTTAGTAGCTTTCTGAAGATTGCTCATGAGTTTTGGTTTTGTCAATCTTATGTTGTTGCCCGTGTAACGGGCCGGGGTGTAGGACTTCATTTACACCTTTTGTACTTCAACTCTTTTTGGTGTAATACATTTACCGGGGAAACTCTTTACCCAAAAAAAATATATTGATGGTTCTCGTCAAACTCATATGTTATTCATAAGGGATGCATATTAGACACCCCAACCTTTGACTATTTACTTTTGGATCCGTTGTCATAAGTAAGTTATCGAATATGGTTAGTTAAGTCATCCTTATACTTGAGAATACAAACAAGTTCTGGTATGTGTGGATATCACTTTTTAATTTTAAGTCAAACGCTGTCCTGAATAAGGTAGTTATAAAGACTATTATTGAAAGTGATGTGAAGCAACATTCACAACACTTGTATCCAACAAAGAATTTGTTCCTCCACTTGATATGTGCAGAATGATACCATTGGCGCCTCTCCAAAATTAATTAGATAATTGTTTGGCCGAACCCAAAGGGTAATGCAAGATGATTCTTGATTACATTTGGTATATCCGTATTATGTTCTATAACGAGAATCTAAATAGTTAAACTACATGGAATGAGTCAGGATCCATATTCATGGTTTAACGGTATCTGTAACAAATGGATGATTATAGTAAGAGATACATAACCATGATACTGAGAATATTTTTGAAACTTGATCTCAGACATTTCTAGTTTTAACAACGAATGTGAGTGTTGCTAGACGTTTCCGTCGTTAGTATATGGACAGTTTGCTACTCCAACTCCCAAGTAGGAGCTATTGGATTATGTTAGTTGGAATAGCTCGTATATAACTAGAAATGTGTGAGCCTATTGGGGGCACACACGTTAAACACTTAGAGTGTGTTTTACTTCATGAAAGTTTCTAATTATTAAACCAAAGGACTAAAATGACAAGACACGAAACTCTATGGAAGCCTAAGGGATTAACCGGCCATAGAAGGTTCTTAGGAAGTATCTAGGTTCGTTTTTAAGAGATAAGGAGAAGAGATGAGAGTTATGATAAGGATTGAAGTGTTGTTTCCTAGTCTTATCATGAGTAGGGTTTCAAGGCTATAAAAACCTTTCACCCTAGCTCATAATAGACGACACATAAACCTAATAACTCAGAAAAATCGTTTCCCTCTTATCTCCACAAAAATAAGCCGATTTAATCATAACCCTAATAGGGCTTTCTGATTTTCGGTTCTCTTTTTCATTGCCTGCTGAATTTCGGTAGACCCTAAAAGGGTTTTCTACGTGTGATTCGATCCCACATCTTTTACAGCAAGTTTATATCTTTGGTTTACAGGTTGTCAAGGCGTAACAACGATTAGAATCATCTAGGGTTTGTGTTTGGTGATTTTTTGTATATTCTGCCCTAGTTTGGTTCAACCGAATTTCGTGAAACCCTAGATCTCATCCTGAATTTTGGTACTGTTCATTAGAGAGGCTTTTGGTTGATTTCAGTATGCTTTCATTACAAGTGTTGTTTGGGTATTACGTGAAGTTAGACTAGCATCTAGACGTGCTCGTTGGACGTGTTTGTGTGAGCGACCATAGAGGTGAAAATTCATCCACTAGTTTCAAAGGTTTAGTTCTCGTTTGAATAGTTCAAGGCATTCAACAACAGTTAGTTTTCTCATACTCTTTTATGTTTATTGTGTGTTAATCATATGTGTCAAACTAGATCCATATCCCCTGCGTACTTGTAGTTATTGGTTAACTAGTTATTAAATCCCAAGAGGCTATATATGTCTGAAATCTTGAAGGGAAAAAAGTGATTATAGCCTCTTATATCTAAAAAAACAAACAGACTTCAACCCATTTGTCTTCCCGCCTGAAGAGATAAGTGGCTAAAAAGCACTTTTAAAAAAAAACAAACAACGCCAACTATCATTTGGATAAGTACTAAATTCCACACACAGAGGACAACATATGTGAATCCATCGAGTGACATTTCTAGTTCTATGCATAGCGAATACACTTATATATATTATGTTTTTTAAAGGATTACCTATTCACGATACTAAGAACGTACACGGTTTAATTTTAAGTCTGACGGTTCTATGTCCGGATATAAATAATTCATACAAAAAAAAACAAAAAGAGTCATTGGCGTCATTTTCTATCTTGTTAATAATACTGTCAGCTAAGATCTACGAAGATAGGAAATATATATGAACTTGAACGGCAATAATGCTAGAAAAATGATATATTAGTTTATCCTGTAATAGCTTGCTCAAAAAAATGGTTTATCCTATAATAGTATATATTTGGAAATTGATAGGTCTCTTTACCAAGCAACATAAACAGGTACAAAGTGCTCACACTTAAAATTTAAGTACCTAAACAGTTCACATATATGGAGTAGTTTATGAGTTGCAACAACACATACGTAATAATCCAAATGAAAGAAACATACATATCTTATTTATAGCAAACTAGGTAGTAATATGTTTTACTATTAGTAGAGACTTGCATCGGATAATCTTTTAGAAGGTATGGCTATCAGTGGATTTTTTTTCTTGATCACAAGTCCAAACAGATCAGAAAGCTCTAACTCTTCATCTTTAGGTAAATGCCACTCGAAAGAATGCAAAAGTGATGCTATTATATACATCAACATCTTCTCGCCTAAGAGGATTCTGGGGCATATTCTTCTCCCAGACCCGAATGGTAAAAACTTGAAATTACCTCCAGTGTAATCCCATTTGTTGTCCAAGAACCTCTCAGGATTGAATTCCAATGGGTTGGACCAGTTTTCCGGATCCCGATGAATTGCCCAAACATTCATTTGGAATTGTGTATCCTGCCATCATGCAAGACTCATCAGGGCATCTCTGGATTAATAGAGGAAGAGGAGGGTGTAGTCTGAATGTTTCTTTGACAACTGCATCCAAGTATGTCAACTTAGGCAGATCAGACTCTTCGACAATTTTCATACCGATAACCTCTGTTAATTCATCATGAACCTTTTTCATAACGCCTGGATTATTCAAAATCTCTGTCATCACCCATTCTACCATCATTGATGTCGTGCCTGTTGCTGCAATTACCATGTCATGTTGTTATAACATTTTTTCTTATTTAGTGTTAGCACTTTTTATAGTTGTAGCAAGAACAAGATTAACTAACAGAAATACTTACAACTAAAAGAGCCTTAACGTGATCCATGGTAAATGATTTAGGACAGTCCTTCTGGTCTTTTAGCTCTAATAAAATCTACAGAAAGTCCTTCTTTTCATCTTCCTCGACGACGTCCATTCCCTTTATTTTGCTGGATGTCTCTTCAATTCTTTCTTTAATAATGGTATCTAAAATCCTATCAAGATATTCAAACTGCTTCTTCATTTCTCGCTTAAATCCTTGCAGATTGAACCATGATAACATTGGGAGAAAATCAAAGATGTTTGGCGCTACTAGTAACGCCATAATCTTGTACTCTACTTCTCGAAACTCATCTTTAAAACGGCTATAATCCTTCATTTCAGACTGGATTTGCTTCGACCCACACAGCATGCTTGTCATTACGTTAATCTCAGTTTTAAATGCTATTTCATTAATATCAATCTTCTTCAAAATCTTATTATAAACTTAATTTGCCGTCTTCTTACCTCATGTGTTCTATAACTCTGACATGCGGTGAGATTTGTGCTGCTTAAGACTTGGTTTACCAAAAGCTGCAATAGGTATGTCATGGGCTGATTTTAAAGCGTTACTTGTAGAAGAGTTATGTCCAAGCAACGAAATAGAGAAGTTGGAAAATAAGTTCTGGAATCTATCCGTACCTACACATTCACAAACAACAAAATACACCAATACAAGCATATTTTTGCACATTTTGATCATTTAAAGGCCATTTTTGGTATAAAAAGGATATGTGATTTCTTACTGGTTTGGCTCCTGAGATTCGGGGAATGCTCCGAGCGACCCAACCAACCATAATACAAAGTGCAATTCTTAGGACTAGGATACTTACTGATAAGGCAGTCAGCTGTGGTACATTGACGAAGAGTAATGAGAAAAGAAAAGGAGTGAAAGAGACAAGTAAACCAGGAGGGTCATGAAAAGATAATAAGAAGGCAAAAGTAGGGACAGGTTTTGTGGCAACAGCTCCTCTTAGAAACGAGTTTGTGGGCCCCTATCCTAAGTGTGCTAAGTCTTATTCCTATCATCCAGAAAATAGACCTTGCAAATTGTGTTACAATTGTCAAAAATGGGGTCATTATGTAAAGATTGTCGGGCACCGTTTAAACAAGTGGCTCCTGTAAATGCTGTTATAGTAGGTTATAATCAGAGGGTTTGTTATGAATGTGGTAGTCTGGATCACCTTCGCATTACTTGTCCTAAAATGCACCGAGCACCTGGTCAAACAAGAAATCCGTTGGCTTTGGAGGGCAACCGTAACGCCCAAAACAATGGGAATCAAGCTAGAGGAAGGGCCTTCAATGTGAATGCAGTGGAGGCTTTGCAGGATCCTAACATTGTGACGAGTAATTTTTCTTTGAACGATCATTTTGCTACTGTACTTTTCAATTCTGGAGCTGATTTTAGTTTTATTTCTACTAATTTTGCGCCTTTACTAAATGTGAAATCTAGTATTGTAAACCCTGGATATGTGATAGAAGTAGCAGATGGTAAGAAAGTAGAAGTTGATAGGATTATCCGTGACTGCAAACTAGAACTAGGAAATTCCTTGTTCATCATAGATTTGATACCATTGGGTCATGGAAGCTTCGATGTGATTGTGGGGATGGACTGGTTTTCCAAGAATAAGGTTGTGATAGTGTGCCACAAGAAGGTGGTTGAGATACCGTTGAAAGGTGGTGGGATACTTCGAGTTTAAGGGGAACGTACTCTAGGGTTCGCCAAAGCCCTAATAAACGTAGAGGTAGATGAACCTAAGTTGAGCGATATTCCCGTCGTACGAGATTTTGTTGATGTGTTCCTGGAAGACTTTCTAGGATTACCACCGCAACGACAAGTTGAGTTTTGCATAGATTTAGTTCCTGGAGCGACGCCGGTTGCGAAGTCTCCATATCGTCTAGCGCCCTCGGAAATGCAAGAATTGTCTGGGCAGCTTCAAGTGTTGCAAGACAAGGGTTTCATACGACCAAGTCATTCTCCGTGGGGAGCACCTATGTTATTTGTTAAGAAGAAGGTTGGCTCTTTTCGCATGTGCATTGATTATAGGGAGTTGAACAAGTTGACTGTTAAGAACTGCTATCCTCTTCCGAGAACTGATGACTTATTTGATCAGCTGCAAGGAGCACGTCATTTCTCCAAGATAGATCTTCGGTTGGGTTATCACTAGCTCCGAGTACATGAGGATGATATTTCAAAGACCATGTTTCAAACGAGATACAAACATTTTGAGTTTACGGTTATGCCTTTTAGATTAACCAATGCACCAGCAGTCTTTATGGATTTGATGAACCGGGTTTATAAACCGTACCTAGATAATTTTGTCATTGTTTTCATTGATGATATTTTGATCTACTCAAAGTCTAAGGAGGAACATGTGGTTCATTTGAGGTTGGTGTCAGAATTGCTGAAGAAGGAGAAGTTGTATGCTAAATTCTCCAAGTGTGAGTTCTGGTTGCAAGAAGTGCATTTCCTTGGTAACGTGGTCAACTAGAATGGTATTCACGTGGATCCAAGTAAGATTGAGGTGGTAAATAATTAGAAAGCTCCTACAACATCGTCTAAAATTCGATCATTTTTGGGGTTAGCAGGTTACTACCGACGTTTTATCGCAAATTTATCTAAGATTGCTAACCTCTTACTTCGTTGACCCAGAAAAACAAAAAGTATGAGTGGGGAGTGGAACAGGAAGAAGCTTTCCAGACCTTGAAGAATAATTTGTGTGATGCACCGATATTGTCACTACCTGATGGGGTTGAAGATTTCGTAGTCTACTGTGATGCATCGAACCAGGGATTAGGTTGTGTACTCATGCTAAGAGGCAAAGTAATTGCCTATGCATCAAGACAGCTAAAGATCCATGAAAATAATTATACAACGCACGACCTATAATTGGGAGCAGTTGTGTTTGCCCTTAAAACTTGGAGGCATTATTTGTATGGTACTAAGAGTGTCGTCTGCACGGATCACAAAATCCTTCAATACATATTTGATCAGAAGGAGTTGAATATGCGTCAAAGGAGGTGGATTGAATTATTCAGTGACTATGAGTGTGAGATTCGCTACCATCTAGGTAAGGCGAATATAGTAGCTGATGCATTAAGTAGAAAGGAATGAGTAAAACCTAGACGTGTACAAGCAATGGCTATGGCTATTCAGTCTGGAGTAAGGGGAATGATACTGGCAGCCCAGAGTGAGGTGTTCAAGCAAGAGAACGTACTTGCAGAAAGGTTACATGGTTTAGATCAACATATGGAAATGAAAAAAGATGAGAGTTTATACTTTATAGATCGTATATGGGTTCCGTTAGTAGGAGGTGTGAGAATGATAATTATGGACGAAGCTCATAAGACTAGGCACTCTGTACATCCTAGAGCGGATAAGATGTACCATGATCTTCGAGATATGTACTGGTGGTCGGGAATGAAGAGGGATATTGCTACTTATGTTAGCAAATGTTTAACTTGTTCAAAGGTGAAGGTTGAGCATCAAAGGCCTTTGGGTTTATTGCAACAACCCGAGATACCCGAATGGAAGTGGGATAAGATCACTATGGATTTTATCACAAAACTACCTAGGTCAAAGAGTGGGCAAGATTCAATATGGGTAATAGTCGACAGACTTGCCAAGTCAGCTCATTTTCTAGCAACGCATAAAGATTATAGTACGGAGAAATTAGCAAGGTTATACATCGATGAGGTCGTTGCACGGCATGGAGTGCCAATGTCGATTATTTTGGATCGAGATGGAAAGTTTACATCACGTTTCTGGCAAACATTGTAAAAAGCTTTAGGGACGCGATTGGATATGAGTACAGCTTATCATCCTTAAACGGATGGACAAAGTGAGCGTACGATTTAGAATCTGGAGGATATGTTAAGGGCGTGTGTTATTAACTTTGGTGGCAATTGGGATGTTCACTTATCGTTAACTGAATTCTCTTACAACAATAGTTATCATTCGAGCATTCGGTGTGCTCTATTCGAAGCATTGTATGGAAGGAAATGTAGGTTGCCCTTTTTATGGGTGGAAATTGGTGAAAGTAGTTTGATTGGACCTGAACTGGTACAAGAAATAACTGATAAGGTAGTGTTAATAAAGGAAAAGCTCAAAGCGGCGAGGGGTCGTCAAAAGAGCTATGCTGATAATAGACGTAAGCCGTTAAAGTTCGAGGTTGGAGATCGTGTGTTATTAAAGGTGTCGCCTTAGAAATGCGTGATTCGTTTTGGAACAAAAGATAAGTTAGTACCAAGGTATGTAGGACCATTCGAGATCCTTTAAAGGATCGGCCCTGTAGCTTATCGGTTAAGATTGCCCGAGGAATTGAGTAGTGTGCAAGACACATTCCACGTGTCAAATTTGAAGAAGTGTTTGACGGATGCTAATCTACATGTGCCATTGGATGAAATCAAGATCGACAAGACTCTTCGTTTTTTTGAGGAACCCGTAGAGATTATGGACCGTGAGGTTAGGAGTTTGAAGCGTAGTAAGATATCACTTATGAAAGTTCGTTGGAATTCAAAGCCTGGTCCTGAGTTCACTTAGAAGCGCGAAGACCATACAAAGTCTAAGTATCCTCAGTTATTTGTTAATCGTGCTGTTGAACTGGTTAGTTAAATCTCGGGACGAGATTTTCTTAAGGATGGGATACTGTGACACTCATGATTTGATCAGGTTAGTAATACTTTTAGAGTTGGCTAAGTGTTTATATGTGTTATATTTGTGATCTATGTGACTTTATCTGTGTGCATGATTATCATTCTGGAGTGCGTGTTCATCTCATTTTTGAATGAGTTTGAGATATTTGAGAGTTATTTCCATTTTTGTTTACGTGTGGTGACAATGGAAATGAGTGACGTGTTTGCATGCATTGCTACGTAAATATGTGGATAATTATGTGTTGGATTAATATGAAAATTATTTTATATTAGAAATGAATTAGGTTCGTGAATTATGAGAGATAGTAATGAACTTTCTAAATATATAAAGTATTTTTGGGAAATGAAATTTATAACTAGAAAGTTAGTATATAGTTTTCATGCAAAAAGGTTTACCAATTTTATCAAGGTTTTTATAGAAAATTAAGGTAATGTAAGTAATTGTATAATTAATTAATAAAAAAATATGTATTAAGGGGGGGGGGATCGGTTTGTAAAAGAAAAGGAAAAGAAAAAAATGTGCATTATCTTAAAACAAGTTTTAGTTAGATTAGGTTTCTAATTAGCTAACTTATCTAAAAACCCTAAACACAATTTTAGTTCATCATTGCCTCCTCTCCCCCCTTGTGTGCCGTTCTACCCTACCCCAAGAACCAAAAAAGATGAATTTTTGATCTAAATAATTAAGAGTTAGATCGTGTTAGGAGCAAGTAAGTGCGCTAGGTAATGATCATACTCTTGCTAATTCTTTTTAAATCATGTAACAAATATATGATGGATCATTAGGGTTTAAAGTTTTTGTAATTAATTATATTTTTATCATGTTAGAGTGTTTAGGGCTTGATTAGGAGCTTAATGATGCAAACGGTTAGGTATAAACGCGTTAATTCATGATTTAGAGTTTAGCAGATTTTTGGGTCGTGTTCAACGAATGATATCTTAATGATAGAAATGAGTTAAGAGGTGAATATTATGCCTAAATTATAGTTTAGAGAGTCTAGTTTTCAAAAAGTCTGGCCTAGAAGGTTTTTGAGGTGGGAGGTTAGTCAAATGGTCATTGCAAGAAAAGTTGTCAAAACAGTAAATACGAGTCAGATTTGGGTCATAATTAAAGAGGTAAAACCCCTATTTAAATTTCAAATTAAGGTTAGCCAAAACACAGAAGACACGTTATATATATCTATTAACTTCATCCCAAAATTTAGCTTCTGATTAGTTGTCTAAGTGTGTTTAGCAAGGTCAAACATTTTAGTGCGCGTTCAGATTCGAATCTGGGTACTATTGAGTTGGGAATTTATTTGAGGCATTTGCACATGTGAATAGCTTTTGGGGAATATGAGGTAGTTAGTAAACACCTAATTTCACATAGGTGATTTATTTGAGAATTTATTAGGTTCGGTAGATAATGTTTGAAAGTTAGAAAAGTGACACTAAAATTCTGCATTTTTTGGTAAAATGTAGTTAAGTAGACTTATGAGTAAATGAGATGGTTAAAGTCAGGCATGGTATCGGGGTGACCCATGAAGGTATGTAAACCCCTTAGACATCCATCATATGATTGTTGCATGGACTTAAGCATTTGGCTTAGTCGCGTGTAACATGTTTATATTTTATTGTGTAGTTTTGTGCTAGGAAATTTGGGAAGCTGCGTTAAGCATCAGGTGAGTTTCATAGTCCATCTTTTTACATTGTTTTTAAATTGGGATGCAAATGATGCAAATGGTTTTGAAATGTTTTAATTTCTGTGGTTATGTGGTTTAAATTGATGCATGGACACTTATGTGGCTATTATATGATATGTGCTAAATGTTTATATGTTGTTGGATCGGAGGGTAACGTTCCTACCCATTACTGTGTGATTCTGATCGGAGGGTAAAGTTTCTACCCATTACTATGTGATTTCGATCAGAGGGTACCCATTTCAGTGTGATATTTTGGTGTGACTTGGATTGTGGGACACGTTCCATCCTGATTGTGGTTGTTTTGTATGTATGCATGTTAGCCTGTATAATAGCTAGCCTAAATGTCCTGCCATGTTGTGTTTTATTAATCACAGTAATTGATTGAAAATTTGAATTATGTGTCATAAACCTATGACTCTCACCAATCTTTGTGTTGACATTTTTAAGCATCATTTTCAGGTGAGCCTCGTGAGGATATTGAAGTTAGGAAGCGTGGCTAGTGAGACCGTAGGGTTGCATGCGGAGTTTAACTCCTAGCTTCTGTTTTATTTTTTTTCTTCGCACTTGGATTTGTTGAACTATATGTTTAGGTTGTTTGAGATTATTGCATATGTCTTTGTATTGGCGTGACACATAACTTCAATACAAGACGCCATATGTTTTGTTATGCTCGTTTGGGTATTTTCAAGACACTTTGTGTCCATACCTTGGTTTCTTTTATGCATTATAGTTCTCTATATAGACACCATTGTGTTGTGATGATATCCATTCTCGTTACGCCTCACGTTTTCGCCTTGGCGGGGTGTGATAGGATCCCTTTAGGCTTTATCTTTGAAAGAATGATTTTGAGCCCCTTGTGTTTGGTAGAAGGCTTAAGCATACTTCTCAACAATTTCGCACAGAAGAGTCCTGCAAATATCAGTGTTAACACAGAAAGATGGAGTAAGAAGTGCTTAAAAATAGTGTATATATATATATATATATATATATATATATATATATATATATATATATATATATATATATATATATATATATTGATCGAGGTTCATGGAAAAAAGTTGTTAAAATGAGATAGTGTAGGAAGCCAATAGTTAGTTGCCATGTGGAGTCATGCACTTTAATTAATGTAAAATCTTTTTAAAATAAAAAAGGGCAATATAGGTATTTTGATACACTCATTTTATCTCCTAGAATTGACTCTTTCTCCTCTAAAATCTAATAAACAAATTCTCTCTTCTAACTCCATCGACGATTTTGTTTAAACCTTTAATTTACGGTTTGATATTGGACAACCTACGCTACTAAGTGGCTTCATGTGTGTTTATGGGCTGTGTTGTGTATCAATATTATATAAATATTAATTATGTATCAATGTTGTATTAGCTTTATGAATATTTTAGTAATTCATGTATCGTTGTAACATCATCATATTGCAATGCTTTTTAACGTCAAATTCCTTATGATTGAAGCTGAGCAAACATGTGTGTCAGTTACACTAATTTTATAAAAGATTTATACATGTGATAATTTCATACGTAATGTGTCGATATTTGACATTTTGTTTTAATGTATCAATCTAAGATACATGTATATATCATTATAAAATATAATAATGCAAATGATAACATTCATTTGAACGTATGTATTGTAGAAAAGTAATAGCCCCTATAAAATATTAATGACGGGTATAGATTTTTGTACGGCATGTATCGCTAAAAAAATAGTGTCAACTTTTGAGGTGTAAAAATCGTAAAATCACATTCGTTGAAAATTCTTGTTTAAAACACTACTTCGTACCACAAATTATTGAAGATTAGAAATGTTTTATAAAAAAATTCATGGCCTGGTCATGGGAGTGCGGTTTGTTACGATAATGGGTTGCAAAGTATGGCATCAATTTCAGTTATATTACAAAAATGCCATTTTAATTATTTTGATATATTAACATTTTTTTGATACATCTAACGGTCTAGATTACTTCCTATACTATTGTACTTTAACTACTATCTTACGATAACCATATATATATATATGTATATATATATATGTATATATATATATATATATATATGTGTATAAGTATATATATATATGTGTATAAGTATATATATATATATATATATATATATGTATATATATATATATATATGTATATATGTATATATGTATATATGTATATATG
>BQNB010076010.1:0-31285 GCA_026074375.1 Tanacetum coccineum | reverse complement strand
AATGATAAAGGACACAGCACGGACAAATGTATGCAGTTAAAAAATCAGTTTGAAGAGTTGATGCGAGCAGGAAAACTCTCGCATTTGATTAAAGAAATTAAACAAGGTCGAGATCAAACGAAGGTTGGAAAGAAGTAATCCTCGACCAAAGATAAGTCCCTGGCAATCTATATGGTATAACCGTGGCATAGATACACAAGGCAAAAAGTGACTCAAAGCTTTGCCCGTATCAGCGAAATTACGTTCCCACCATTGACTACCAGTAAGGGGACAGAAGGTCCGCTTGTTATAGAAGCGGAAATTGGCGGACACATGATCTACCGCATGTATGTAGACGGGGGTTCCTCAACGAAAGTGCTTTACGAACACTGCTTTAACCGGCTCTGACCGGAAATCAAGAGCCAAATGGTCCTGGCAACGACGTCGTTAACAGGTTTTAGTGGAGAAACTATATGGTCGTTGGGACAACTTAGGCTCTTGGTAACAATAAGAGATGCAGATCATGATACAAAAGCATGGATGAATTTCATGATCGTGAGGTCACTATCACCGTACAACGGTATCATTGGAAGACCTGGAATAAGAGATATACAGGCGGTACCATCCACAGCTCAAGGAATGCTTCAGTTCCCGGTCGACGAAGGAATAGTCACTATCCGTAGCACTATCTTAATACCCGCTGAGTGCGCCATAGTGACCACATCGTCTAAGGAGATACTTAAAGAGGCTGAAGTCTGTCATGAAAGTTTTAAATCAGCCCTACATTTGAATTTCCCAGAACAAGAAGTGGCAATCGGAGGGACGCTATCCGCTAAAGGATGGACGGAACTATGCTCACTCCTGAAGGAAAACTTGGATATATTCGCATGGCAGCCGTCAGACATGACAGGAGTACCGCGATCAGTAGCTGAACATCGGCTCAATATTCGGGAAGGATATTCACCTGTTCGACAGAAAAAAAGGGGCCAGGCCTCGGAAAGTACCAAAGCCATCCAAGCGGAGGTACAAAAACTAGTAGAGGCGGGGATCATAAGAGAAGTTTATTATCACGATTGGTTGTCCAATCTAGTCATGGTAAAAAAAGCATGACGGTAGCTGGAGGATGTGCGTGGATTTCACAGACCTAAACAAGGCCTGTCCGCAGGATTGTTACCCCCTTCCTAAAATTAACTGGAAAGTCAAATCTCTCTGCGGCTACCCCTTTAAGTGTTTCTTGGACGCTTACAAAGGCTATCACCAGATATAGATGGCAGAGTCAGATGAAGAGAAAACAGCTTTCCACACCAGCCAATAGGTATATTGTTATACCAAAATGCCCTTCGGCCTCAAAAATGCTAGCGCCACATACCAGCGGCTGGTGGACAAAGCTTTTAACAACCAAATTGGTCGGAACATAGAAGTGTACGTTGACGACTTGGTTATTAAGAGTTACACAGAAGCAGAGATGCTAAGGGACATCGAGGAAACGCTCCGTACGTTACGAAGAATCAACATGAAGCTCAATCCTAAAAAATGTACGTTTGGGGCAGTAGAAGGAATGTTCTTGGGGTACATGATTAGCCCGGAAGGGATAAAACCGTGCCCAGATAAAATAGAAGCTGTGTTACAACTCCCGTCCCCACGGACAATCAAAGAGGTCCAGAGCCTCAATGGAAAGTTGGCTAGTCTGAATAGATTCCTCTCTAAGTCCGCGGAAAAATCCCTGCCGCTATTCAAAACTTTGAAGAAGTGTATTAAAAAGAGTGACTTCCATTGGACATCAGAAGCGAAACAAGCCTTCAAGCAGCTGAAGCAACACTTATCGGAGCTACCCCTGCTGGTAGCACCCAAACCAAAGGAGAAACTGATTGTATACATGTTCGCATCCTACGGAGCTATTAGTGCGGTCTTGATGACTGAAAGGGGCACGGTTCAGACGCCAGTCTATTTTGTAAGCCGCGCATTGCATGGCCCTGAACTAAACTATATCCCAATGGAAAAGCTAGTCCTAACACTGGTTTTCGCAGCTAAAAGTCTATGAAGATATTTCCAAGCGCACCCTATTGCAGTTATCACCGACCAACCCATCAAACAAATAATATCCCGCCCCGATGTGGCCGGGCGATTACAAAAATGGAGCATTATGCTGGGAGAACACAATATCACGTACCGACCAAGGACATCCGTGAAAGGACAGATCCTAGCGGATTTCCTTGTCGAGAAGCCGGACGAAGCACCACCAGATACATCAGTGGTCGAAATCTTACAAGAGTCGTGGACATTATTCACGGACGGATCATCATGTGTAGATGGGTCAGGCGTCGGCTTAATACTGACAAGCCTAGGGAGAACAGAGTTTACCTATGGGCTAATGTTCCAGTTCACTGCTTCTAACAACGAGGCAGAGTATGAGGCACTAATAGCTGGCCTTCGGATATCAGCGCAAATGGGGGTGCGCAATGTGAACGTGAGTGTAGATTCTAAATTGGTGGCAAACCAAGTCATAGGGACAAACGTCGCCAAAGAAGAAAATATGGTCAAGTACCTTGAGAAGGCCAAAAGCCTGATCAGCGGCTTCGCTAACTTTTCCATAAGCCAAGTCCCAAGAAGTGAAAACAAGAAAGCGGATGCCCTGAGCAAAATCGCGTCAACCAACATTGCGCACTTATCAAAACATGTCTTGGTCGAAGTACTTAAAGAGATATCCATACAAGAGGAGGAAGTAGCGCTAGTAGTAGAAGAAGAAGAAGGACCAACATGGATGACACCAATAATCGAATACTTGAAAGATGGGACCCTTCCCGATGACAGAAAGGAGTCAAGCAAACTCCGTATCAAGGCTAGACAATACGAATTGTTAGAAGGAGTTCTTTAAAAGCGGTTATTCCTAAAGCCGTGGCTAAGGTGTGTTAGACTACTTCAAGCGAATTATGTGATTCGAGAAATTCATAAGGGGTCGTGCAGTATGCACGCAGGCCCACGGTCCATGGTGGCCAAAGCAATGCGATTGGGATATTATTAGCCAACCATGCATCAGGATGCATGAGATATGATACGCACATGTAACGGATGTCAAATACATCGTCCCATGCCAAGAAACCCCCAGCAACCGCTAACCCCCATCATGGCTCCATGGCCGTTCTACAAGTGGGGAATTGACATAGCTGGTCCTTTCTCGGAGGGACCAGGAAAGGTCAAGTTTTTAATAGTCGCTATGGACTATTTCACGAAGTGGATAGAGGCGAAATCCGTGGCGACAATCACCAGCAATCAGGGGAAGAAGTTCTTGTGGGACAACATAGTATGCCGCTTCGGTCTCCCAAGAGAAATAGTTTCGGACAATGGTAAACAATTCAACGACAACCCGTTCAAGGATTGGTGTGAAAAGCTGAATATTACATAACGCTTTGCCTCAGTGAAACATCCACAGTCCAATGGACTCGTGGAAAGAGCAAACCAGAGCTTGGGTGAAGGAATCAAGGCCCGCCTAGGCGAAGGAAACAAGAATTGGATAAAAGAACTTCCCCATGTCCTTTGGGCCCATCGTACGATGATTAAGTCAAGCCATGATGATACCCCTTTTTCCTTGACCTATGGAACAGAAGCTGTCATACCCGCAGAAATCGGAATGCTAACATATCGCACCACGGTAGTAGACGCCGTACACAATGATGCAGAGCTACGACTAAATTTGGACTTACTGGAAGAACGGCATGAACGTGCAGCAATTCGTGAAGCCAAGGCCAAATTGAAAATGACAAAGTATTACAACGATAGGGTCCGTGGTGTTACTTTCAGACCCGGAGACTTTCTTTATCATAGTAACGAGGCAAGTCATGCTATGGATGGGGGAAAGCTTGACCCAAAGTGGGAAGGACCTTATGAGGTCACAGAAGCACTCGGAGATGGAGCGTACAAGCTAAGGTCCATGGACGGCGCGGTCCTTCCGCGGACATGGAACATCGCCAATCTCAAGAAATGTTATCTTTAAGCTACGACATGGATAAGTTTGTGTCTTGATTAGGGCCCTTAATAAAGTAATCCATGTATTCTTATTCTACTCTTTGTTTTTAAGTTATGAATAAAATTCCGCAGTGTCTAGCTAACTCCGCGACTTTCTTTTATATATATGAAAAAATTTCTAAGTGAATCTTTCTTTTCTTTAGTATAATTTACTTGTCATTCTATGCATGCATACATAATATGGTGGATATCTTTGGATATCCACAGGTCAAGCACCCTAATAATTGCTTGTTGTGTAAGCTGGTTGCAACCCCAATGGGCATGGATTCTGCATCCTGATTCCACATGTACCTAAGACGTTAGGTATATAAGAAAAGACTCCCACGGAGCATGTAAGACACTACAAGTGCGATTATAAACAAAATATATTCGGAGATGATAAATTATAAACATTGTTAACCACGGATATTTGTGTACATGTTACAAACAAAAATGTTGTCTAAGTACCACAGACGGTACTATGGCCAATCCAAATTATACATAGGCGGTAAGGACTTGGATCTAAGGAGCCTCAAAGATGCCTCATATTCATATATCTGTCTATGTAGCAGCATCCGCCAGTAGGATGGCAAGACCTTGAGGAGCAACGGTAGGCATCAATACTGGGATGTCGTCAGACCTGGCGTGGTGGGCGGAACCGACCCCATGGGTACGGCACACCACCCGGCACTTCTTCTTCTTCTCGGCGCAGCTTATGTTAGCCGCGATGGCATCCTCTAACAGTATCTCCTCCTTAATGGACCATGGATCTTTAAGGTAGCGTACCTCAGGGTACACAGGGCGTCGCTTTAGTTGGCAGAGCAGATAGGGCGAAGTCTCGTAATCACTGAGGGGAGCGTCTTCTCAGAATCACTCTAAATGTAGGGTATTTCATAATCCAAGTCTATGGGGGCATCCTTCAACTTCTCCAGCTGATCGACTTGTTGGGAATTTAAAAATCACTTCAGTGCCTGAAGGTATACCGCGACATTTTTAGCATCTAGCCTACAAAGCCTCTAAGTCTAACTTCGCCTCTCGTGCCTCGAACCCCATGTTTGAGTCCCTCAACTCTTTACCTTTACTATCAAGCGAACAGACATCATCAAAAACTTGCCTCCCCCCCCCAGTTCTGTAGATAGATTCAGCCACACTTCATGTCAAGCTAGGCGTTAGACGGGCTTGATAACCCATCGGCGCTTTACGATTCTCCATCAGCATATGAGGGTACAACTCATCATCAAAATCTATGCTCAACGCATCTAATCTTGCATCTATTTCCGCACTACAATTTGTTTAAACCTTGTATCTTCATACTTTTTTAAACTCTTCAAATGCGCTTTTATACTTTCATCACTTGTGACCTGTGATTAAAGGTTGATACCTGCCTGGATAGCTGATTTGTTATTAACTTGGAGGTAGGAAAATCTGGTCGAGGGAGGCTTTCTGTTTCCTTATCTAAATTAGCATTCTTGGCCTCCGCAACCTTCTTCATATCTACCTTAGCCTCAAGCAGAGTCTCCAAGTTCTGGGTCCGATTACGGAGGCCATGTACTTCCGTTTCCACGATCTGAGGGATTTAATATATTCATCAAGTTTCTTTATCTCCTCCTCCCTTACATGGATTCTCTAATCTCGTCTGGCTATCTTGGCTCTGGCTTCCTTTAACAACCTGACTTCTTGTTCGAATCTTAGCTTGAGTTAAGAACCCATCGCCACCTACCGCGCCAGGTTCATGTTATATTGGCCCAGGAATTCAGTATTAGGAAAGTGGCAAAGCTTAGAGAAGTATCCCGGCGGCACTGTGTGATCTACCATGTCTTGGCACGCCTCGAGGGTGTCTAGGCGGCAGTTGTTAGTCATGCCCTACCCAGGTTGATAGATACCACCTGGCGACCCATCCACGGATGGGACAGAGGTTGATTTCCTCGAATCCGGACTCCCCACGCAGAAAGCTGGACATTAACCTCCATGGTAGCAACATATTAGGGGAGGATCTCAGTAGCCGTTCCCTTGGAAGATCTACATCCACATTATGAGACACATATGATTTGATTAGTACTACTTTCCAAAACAGAATATAACAAAGAACATGTTAGGACTGGATCACTTACTAGGCAACGTCTTGCTTAGAATGCGGTGGCGGCCTCGCATACGATAATGGATCTGGGTCACTTACACTCTTCGCACCGGCAGAGGTCTCTTGAGCAACAGGTATGAGGGTAGAGCCCGCTTCTAAACCCATTGCAGCTAGGAATTTTCACCCACAGGTACTCTGTGTAGGATGGGGGTAGCATGATCCTTCCTTAACACCTTAGGCAGCGCATTTGCCTCCGTCTCATCGGTACCCCTCTGGCGGCGCCTTTTGTTCACTGGTAGCCCCATAGCGGCCACTTCTTTCTCAAGCACTGGCTCTTGAACGACCTTCGTGGTCATTGCAGTCTCCACCGAAGGGACCTTATGTGTCAGTCCGTCCTAGCCTTGATCCCCCACCCCGATTCCTTCAGTAGTTGATGGGGTAGGGTTCTCATTATCAAAATCCAGCAGCAACTTCTCTATGGTGGAAGGTGTTCCTGAGGATCCAGACGCCATAGTTGTATCCTCCATACATATTACACGGTTCGCCGTAGCAGTTAGTAGCGGCACCTCATGGGCAACGCGAGGCCGAGTCTCAGTCTTTACCTTGAACGGGTTTGGGTTGTGGATCAGGCTGAACAAATCCATTTTTGCAATCACACGGGAGTTGTTAGACTATTTTATTAAACATGCAAGTAATAAAGACAGCTTATAAAACACCCACCCCGGTCATCGTCATAGAGGAATGTGAGATACACGTCGTCCCCTAGGTAATAGTTCCGACTCAGCCCTACTTGGCATAATAAGGTTTCCAGTAGTTTTTGGAAGGGGTATGGTTTGTATTCAACGCTGCTACGTCCGCTGCAGAATAGGAACCAACTAATGGCATCCCGTCCTTTAAGGTGCTTGTGCGTCAATCTACGACGGTGGGGAATATCCTCTCGTCTACCCAGAAGAAGCGATTGTTCCTGCTCTTTAAGGAGTCAAGGGGCTTTGTATAGCATTGCGAGGTGTTCTTCCCCGGTCTTTTGCTAAACGACATCCATCCCGAGTTAAAGGAAGGGATGCAGAAGACGCAAAATAAGTTCAGTGTGGGAATTATGTTTTAGATGTGGCAGTTGATTTCAAAGTTACTAACTTTAGCCGTGCCTATCACTAACAATTGTGACAAGTGGATTTGGTAATGACCAAGAATATCGAAGAGGAATTGTGATATGGGGATGCGATAATTTGCAAACTCAAAAAACTTGGTGTACACACCGACTTTACCCTCTGTAAAATCCACGATCATGTCCTCTGAACCAGGTAACTCCGGATGCAAGTCCTCTGGTATGCCGTACTCAGAGGTAAACTCTAGCAGATACTCTTGAGAGATGGTTGATATGACGTTCTTGAGTTGAATGGTATCCCTACCATTTTAAATTAGTTTTACAAAGAGGCGTGATGTACTAACCTGCAGTGAGGGGATGCCGTGGAAATAAGTGTCTTGTACAGTTGTGTGTGTAAAAATGGTTATTTGATTCGAAAACTGTGGAAACATGCATAGTGATCGCTTGCCCTATTTATACTATGTCCTCGACAAATGTGCCTTGTTGGATGTTTGACACGTGTCCTCTATTGACTTTTCGGATGGCTACGATTGCAAGGCAAATGAACCGGTTGTGGGCCCGAACGTCCCATCATTCAGTCGTCTTCGTCGTTTCTTGATAAATGGGCTTTATAATTACGCTACAGAGCTCAATATACGGTTTTAGTAAGTGTTGAATATCGTTTAGCTCATCTAGGATAATAATAACAATGATTGATAACACGTAGCGGAATAATAAAGAACACAATCAAAGTTATCACAAGGTTTTCTTTATTGAACGATTTCCCTATTACCTCAACTATAACTTGGGGCTACACCAACTAACTATGGTGTACTATTCGAATTTCATCAGTCGACTATGCTATGTAACTATCTAGATAACTAACTACGGTGTACACACACACACCTTTACTATTCGACTCTCATCAGTCGATGTTTCTATGGATGGATGCATAAACCAGACACCCTAATACCCTTTATATAGAGGATTTACAAGAAAACCTAGCTTACATAGAAAGCTAACTTAATATTTTACATTAAGTCTTTATTGTTTCATTTTTCTTCAATCTTGCATATTTAGTTTTGTAATCATCAAATCTCAGATCCCAACAATCTTCCCCTATTTGATATTACAAAATAATCTCCATGTATGAAACAATCTTTAGTGCTTCCCCTTGACTTAAGATCTTCTTGAACATGCCACCACACATAATAAGCTATAAATCATATCTCTGTAGTCTTCTTCCCCTTTTTGTAATCATCCAATAGGGGTCTTCTATAGATATGCAACTTATAAAACACTTCCCCTCAAGTGGTGCATGTAGATGGTTCAACATTTAATCAATAAGCTTCCCTTGAAACCCATATGTTTACCATCTCTTGAATCTCAAACTCTGTAGGCTCTATGTAGTGATCACTGGTGAAGAAAACCGAGTATAACGAATTTGATGAAGAAGTTGAATCTCCCAAACTTGTGTCTTATGTCATGCACTATCCACGTGACGTCGAACTTATAAATAAATCTGTGAAATATAAGTAGACCGCAACCTCTTGACAAAAATCCTCATCTTCTATGAGACACATACTAAGTGATAGCAAATGTGAGCATTGAGCACCTATAAGAAAAATCACACACCTTTGCTAGATTTTGACAAGTCTTCGTCACACCGTTGTAAGCACGAACACGTTATCTCAAAATGTAGTTAGCCATTTGAGATATGATAAGAACACGCATCCGAAAAACTCAACTACAACATCAAATAAATGATAATCAATCGTCTTCGTAATCACTTTTTCAATAAATCTCCAAAAACGAGCCATAAACCAATAAGAATAAACCTAAATAATTCCAGTTTTGTCTGAAATCCAAAACCGTGAGTCACCCGATATCTGATAAAGCTAGCAGTACAAACTAGCTATGTCGAATAGCACTAACGGTACAAACTGAGCAATGCTAGCGGTATTAATCAAACTAAGCACTTAGCGGCATATTTTCTGTCCCAAAACTGTTACAACTTTGTTACTATTCCGTCACAAAGCTGTTACAAAACTGTCACCAAATCAATTTCTCCTTCCTTCCATGGCAAATAGTGACACTTTGTCTGTCGCTGAGTCATCGCTATTCTATCATAAAGCTGTCACTAGACTGTTACTAACTCTGGTCTCCTTCCTCCCATACAGTTAGTGACACTTTTTCTTGTCACTAAACTATTGTAAATCTGTCACAAATCTGTATGCTCCTTCCTCCCAAGGTATTAGTGACAAATTATCCTGTCACTAGGCTGTCGCTAATTCATCACAGTTCTGATGTCTTCTTCCTCCCATAGCTGTTAGTGATGATTTATTCTGTCGCTGAACTGTTGCTACGTTGTCGCAAATTCTAGCAGTACTAAAAATGAGCGAGCAGTATTAAATTTTAATGAACAAACCAGCCCATGAAGCTGTTTCCATATTTAATACTTTACATCCACGTCACACATTTACCCATGATCTGTATATCACGTCTAACAGGAAAAGATTATATAATCCCTACAAATTAGGGTTTTCTTTTCATCACATATTTCATTCCTATATTTACGTGCCATATCCAAAATTGCTTTCATAATTTACGGAGTTCATAAAACATTCTTCTTCCTTTTGCCAAGCTTTATTTTTCTAGTTCCTTCTTCTTCTTTAATTTCTCCCTTGACATTGTCATCTTTCTTTACTCTCTTCTTAGAAGCATCAGCAGCTTGTTCATTCATCTCCTTGATCATTTTTTCATCTTCAACTGAACCAATAGCAATGAAACTATCATCGGACCTTTTTATCTTTTTATACAAAACTTGTATTTCATCAAAACTATTGGTCTTCAGATCAGAATGCTTCTTGCCTCTAACATGCTTCAAATATGTCATGATTTGGTTCCTAACCTGATTTCTTGAAGGAGGTTTATTTTTGATAGCTTTAGATATTTGTTGAGCAAGAAATCTTCTTTGGGCAGCAATGGTGTCATGAAGAAATTTAGTTCTCTATTCAATAGTATACATCTCTCTCTCTCTTCCTCTTGAAGCTTTTCAGCAAGTATTTTGTCAGCATTAAGTCTTGCCTGAATGAAATCATATTCATTAGAGAGTGCAGCCTTTGTAGCTTCTTCCTCATCCAACCTTTTCTTCTCCTCTTCAGCTTCCCACTCCTCTTGAACCTTTCTTACCACCTCTTCATCATTAGCAAGCTGTTTAAATTTCTTTTCAGCTTCAGTAATATTTTCTGATTCAGTATCAGATCCATCTTCCTCTTCAATCCTCTTTTTGCCTTTATCTTTTGGATCGATCTTGGGAAGAGGTCCCAAAGTCAATATTGATCTTGTTGAAGTAGGCCTTGGTCTCTCAGTATCTTCAACATTCCTAATCTCTACTCTTTTTTCCTTTTCCCTCTATTTATTCTGACTCATTGTGATGAGAACTTGTGCAATGGTCTCATCATCACCAAATATTGTTAGAGTAGGTGTTGAAGTAGTTGTTGGAGCTATTTGAGTAGCATTTTTCCCTTCATTCTGATCAGCAATACCTTCACCTTGTCTATCGGTACTAACTTTTGTACTGTCGGTACCTCCATCTTAGTACCTTCATTTCTCTTGTCGGTACCTTCATTTGGCTTTACAGTACTAACAGGAGCTTCAGTACTTACTTCCTTATCTGCACTTCCCTTTATTTCTAACACCACATAGCTTGTCCTCCCCTCATCTTGAGCATCCTCAGACTCTATGTAGTCCATTGCATCATCCATAATATCATCAAGATCATCAAAAGCTGGATCTTTATGCACAGATGGTTCACCCTTGAAAGATTTGACAGATTTCCTCCCCTGTTTGGATACATACCCCTTTTGTACCCCCTTTTTCTTCAGAGAAGTCTTTCTTGCCAATATTGTCTTCAATGCAACACTCTGCATCTAGGATTTGTGATGTGTGAGAAGTGGTTTGACTCCTTTCTTTAGCTTCTTGACCTGAGCTTTCAAAGCTTAAATTTCTTTAGCCTGAGCTGTGACTTGTTTACATAAAGACACACAAAGGTCATATACACTTTGGAGTGTCAGACCATCCTCATTCCCTGAGAGGGATATATCATTGGATGACTGACCTCCATGATTCCCTCCAGAACCCTCTGGATTGGAATCAAAAATAGCTATAGAAGGAGAAGGTCTAGGAGAAGGGTCAGTTTGTGTCTGAGGTTGGTCTTCACTTGGGTGAGGAGGAGAGGGTATGGGTTGGGAATCAGATGGTCTTTCTAAAGCCTCACCCTCATCCTCAGTTTGTTGAACCAACATAAAATTAAATAAAGGTGTAACCTTCCCTGAAAAGTTCTTACCCTTTTTAACCATAAATGTCAAGACCTTTTTAGTTAGGGTTGGGACTGGAAAGTGGTCCAAGGGGACAGGTACATCTTTTAACTGATTGCTCAAAAAGATTTGTAAAAATCTTGGATACATTACAAACTTCTTAGTTGCATCCAAGTGTCGTATCATGCCACCAAAAATTAATTTTGAAAAATTGTATTTCTGATTAGTGGCTAAACAAATTACTGCTGTGGCAATATTAGTGGGAATTTGATCCCAAGAGGTGCTTTTAGAACTAATGCAGTGATTCATGGTATGAAAAAGAAATTTCCATTGGGGTGAAAAGAGGGCTTTGTTAAAAGTTAATGTATTCAGGTCTCCCTCATACCCCATTAGCTGAATATTATCAAATATAGCTTGATTATTCAAAGAATCTATCCCATCAACATCATCAAAAAGAATATCACTTCTTATTGATGCCTCTGAGATAGTCACAGGCTTGCCAGCAACTGTGGCATCTATATAACTAATGTTGTTGACTGTTCTAGACTTAGCAGTCGTCCAAAACTGTTCAACAAACGAGGTTGAGACTATGGGACTTACAGTGAGTGCATAATAAATTGAACTGCGTGTGAGAAAATGCATAATCTGATGAAACTCTGTATTCCCATCCGTCTTTTCCAAATAGGCCACCATATTGTTCTTAGAACATAATTCTAAACCAGCCATCGTGTATTTTATTTTGGTAATCGTCGGTGATGAATAATTAGGGTTTGTCAATTGAAATCGATTAAGAGAGCGAAGAAGGATTAATTGTGTAATTGAGATGGGTATTTATAGTAGTAGCATCCCCAATGACGAAGAAACTGCCAAAAATTACACTCTAGACCCCTACCGGTATTTTCTCTAACGACTTTATAGCGGTACAAACTTTGCCTGTCGGTACGAACTTTAAGCCTGTCGGTACTAACTTTTGTTAACCAAAAATCGAATAAGTTGGACAACAAAAACTCTTCAGTACCATCCATATCTCCCTCTAATGACTCTCTAGAACCTAAATAACTGAATGAAATACATCACCATTGGCAAAATCTATCTGCTCATAGAACATTCTATACAAAGTATACACCAAATCATCTTGTCTCCCCTCAATTGTAGCTATAGATTCAATAATCCAATGCTAACCACCAAAAAGTTAAATCTTGTGACATCAAATCCTTTGGTGAGAAGGTCTGCAACATTAGAATCTGTGTGAATCTTGATAACCTCTATCAGTCTCTTCTTATAACAATCTCATATAAAAAGGAAACGAATTTCAATATGCTTGGTCCTTGAATGAGCAACATGATTTTTTATAACACTTATAGTGCTCTCATTATCAATATGGATTTTGGTGTTCATGAAATTGAAACCATAATCCATCATCTGATTCTGTGTATCCATTATAACTCTAGCCCCACCCCCCCCACACAATTAGCATCGCCACATATTCTGCCTCTAAGTAGAATTTGGCACAAAAATCTGCTTCTTGCATTGCGCAAGATAACAATCTTCTACCAAGAAATTTGACCATCCATTCTGGTTGTTGATTTTCTGTCAATGCTTGCACCACCATAATCACTATCTGATAAGCATCAAGTTTAAAAGGTGAAATCCCCTATTATACCAAAACCCAAATTTAGGTTGATGTTTGAGGTACACTAAAAATCATTTTACATCATTTAAGTGTGATGCTTTTTGAGTAACTTTAAATCTAGCCACAACACAAACAAACAAATATGATGTCCATGCCTTGAGCATCACAATAAATTAGAGAGCCAATCATTAGACCAGTAGACATGTAACAACTGCAACTACACCATCTTCGTCCTTGACCATTGTTTATTAGACTCAATAGAGTAGTATCTGGTTCTGATTGACAAAAAATCCAAACTTCTTTTAAGATGTCAGCTACATACTTAACCCTGACAAATAAAATTTCCATCAGATTGTATGCTTCACTATGAAGTCCCAAAAATAAAGCGAGTTCACCCATGGAGCACATTGGAATCGTTTGTGCATTACAGGTCTTCAAACTGTTTGTTGATTAGCTCTTTAATCAAATCCCTAATTAAATAAATAACAATAAATAAAAACATATAATATATACTGAGGATAATTATCAAGAAAATCAATGAACTGGAAGTAGTATAGAATATTTCCGGGTCGTTTATCCCCAACGAGGAGCGAATTGGAAAGTCAGAAGTTGGTTTGAATAACAATGCTTTAGATGGAAAAGAATTTTTTGATTAATTTTTTCTAAGACCTATGGAAAATTAATGCAAATGAGTACACAAAAAACAAATAAAGGCAACTAAAATAAGGACTAAAAACCAAAACGAGAATCCTAAAAAAACGCGACCAGTGATTAACAACTGAAATCAAATTTTAACTATAAAAATTAAATTTTTGATTGTAAACCTTAAAAGATGACAAAATAAAATTTTCTAAAAAGATTTAAATGTTTTTTATCTTATATAAATAATTTTTTAATGAATTAAAAACTAAATATAAATACTATTTTAAAAATCCTTAGAAAAATAGCAAATAAATACCTAAAAATTCTAAAAAATGATTTTTAACTTAAGAAAAGTCTAAAAAGTGATAAAAACTCAGAAAACTATTTTTAACTATTTTTATAATAAAAATCTATTTTCTAAAATTAATTCAAAAAGTTAAAAATGAAAATTAAAATCTAAAAGAGATAAAAAATAATTTTATAGCTTGTAAAACTAAAAATATTAATTTTAAAACTAAAAACTAGTTTTTGTAATTTTTGGAAAACTTTTTCTATCTTTTAATGACTTTTTAAAATTTTTACTTTCGAAAAATGATTAAAAATAATAAATAAAGATAAAAAATTCTACAAAAATGGGAAAAGTCCTAAATGCTATAAGATACAAAGGAAAAATAAGCTCAGTTAACTAGCTTAACTAATAAGCCCGAAATAAGCTTGATTTAGCTACGGCTTATAAATGTAAAATGGGCTCAAAAAAAAGGTTTATAAGGATAAAAGGTACAAAAGCTCACGGATGAGCTAATGTAGCACACTTGGTTAACATGGTGGGTTTGTAGGATGTTGCTTTGTAAAGGGAGAGGTCTAGGGGTCGAGCCTTGGCCTCTCCTTTTTGGTGAAATATTTTTTTTTACTTTTTTTTAAAAACTTATAAAAGACACAAAAAATAAGCAGGTTTAAAACTTGGACTTTTTTATGAATCTCAAAAATAAGCCTTGAAATTAAGCACAAAATGTGACAGTTTGCCCGTTTTTTTACACTAAGGGCTTAATGGCTATTCTGGTTTGCTTTCTTAAGCACAAATAAGCAAGATAAATATAAAGATAAGCTAAAATTCTTAAAGCCCTACTCCTAATAAGCAGATCAGAACACAAATAAGCACAAGGGACAAGCAGAAAAAGGCAGAAAACCTAAATAAGCTAAGGGCTTAAATCAGGCAAGGACATCCACAAAAGCACTATTTGGGCTAAATTTTGAAGCCCTTAGAGGTAGCTTATGGGTAAACAGCTTATATGGTCTTAAAGGCAAGCTAAGGGACTATAAGGAACACCAAAAAGAAATCAATTTGGAACTTAAATGAGCACTAAAAAGGTTAAAGGAAAAGGGTGGGTCACAATCAGCATTTGCTGATTTAAAATTTTCAAAGACCAAAGCCCATTTGCAGCCCTAAAATAAGCTAAGGAAATAAGCTTAAAAATAAAAGGCAAGGCAAAACAGATTTAGACTAGCTCAAACTGAGCTTATGCTAAAAAAATGAAAGCTGAAAAACAGTTTTACTAATTGAAAATTAGAAATGAAAAATGGCTTTTGAACTAAAAATTTGACTTGCTAAACTTGACAGATTTTGAACAATAAAAGGCAAAACACAAGATCATCACGGTTTTAACTAATGCATTTGAATCTTAAAGACATGCTCAAAAACGAAAGCTTATTAAAAGGATGGTTTTAAAAAAGCCCTAGCCAAATAAGCTCTTATGGCAGTTTTTGTCACCAACAGTTTATAACCCAATTTTTAGACAAAACATCAAAGACTACATTCAACTATTTAAAACTTCTTTAAAAAATAACTGGTAAAGACTACTAAAATTAAGCTTGTAAAAGTTGACAAGGGGGACCCAAAATAGACTTTTACGCACCAAACAGACCAGTTTAACCCCACTATCCCAAACACCCCCCTTAAGACCATAAAACCAGTTTTTAAGCTAGTACACTTAATTTTTAAACAAACAAACACTTAAATACCATATTATACTTTAGCTAATAACAAACCTATGATCAACTTTTAAACCACTAAAATAAACACAAATGACAATAATAAAGCTAATGCTACTATTTTGGTTATTTTTTTTTCGTTGATTTTAAGAATAAAAATTGTAAAAAAAAAGGAATACAAAACAACAAACAAAAAACTGAATAAAAAGAGCACTAAACATGATAAACTAACATAAATAAGCCAATAGAAACAAGAAATAAGCATTAATATAAGCTAAAACAGATAAGCACTATATTAAGCTATTTTTGATAGTTTTGAGCAGTTTTAAAGTAAGACTTTAACAAATGGCATATAAGCAAACATTTAAGACAAATAAGTATTAACAAGCATAAACAAGCAATAAGAACAGCAAAATAAGCAGAAATAAGCTATGCTACTGTAACAAAAATTTAAAAAGTGCACTTAAGTTTAACCAAACTCAATGCACTAAACAGGTTAATAAAGGAGTCTACAAAACACAAGCTTGTTTAAAAAACAACTAGTGATAGAACCATAAGCCCTTCACCCCCATTTTTTGGCTTTAAACCATCCAAAGTATAAAGCTGAGGTAATTTGAGGGGTGAAATTTTTTTTGATTTTTAAAATTTTTTTTTCTTAAGTATTTAACATTTTAAAGAAAAACAGATTATGTGAGCTTATAAGAGAGTTAAGAAGATTTTTTAAAAACAAAGTAAAGACTTTTTATCAAAAGAGCTTAAAACGAGTTTTAAAGAAACAAACTTAAAATTTCATTAACATTTAAAACATTACAATATTAAAATTTACACTAATAAAAGCTGATAAAAACTACTAACATTGCGAAACGACTACATAAAAAACTCATATGCCAGAATTGCTACGAGAATTGTCCTATATTTATAGGCACCGTCGTTATGGAAGATTCTCGGAGGTTAAGCCATTTATCTTCTTGAGTCTGAGGATCAGTGAGCTCGAAGGTGCTTGATGGTTGAGTGTGGAAAGGGTCGCCAGATGTGTGAAGCATGGATGCAGTGAGCCATTAGGATGGCGGGTGATTTGTAGAGCGCGGCGCGCGGGATAGGAGTGGAGGCATCTCACGCGGGCCATTGAGTTGAGAATAGTGAGCGAATACTTGCGTATATGTGCGCAAGTTCTTGACGTAGGATGAGAGATTTGTGTGGGTGCGATTTAGCAACTCTGAGTCGAGAGGGCCATAGCTGGGAGTATATAGTGTAGTATTTAGGTGATATTTTTTTCTTGATCTCTTTAGAGATGCGACTATCAGTCTGTGTGATTGAATTAGTATATATTGTAGATCTCTTCCACACACTTGTATCATGTATACGTTTGACGTACATATCTCAGTAGTAATAAAAAGAATAAACAGTAGATCAAGTTCAGGTTGTGTTATGAGCTAGTTGACTCAGGTTTGATTCTGCAAGTGTAGAGTGTGGACTGCCGGCCTGAAATGAGTGGTTTCAATCAATACCAGTCCTTGTGGTGTGTAAACATTTTGAGGACTTGGCAATTTAAGCCCTTAAGAGTTATATATGATGTTGCACTAATGGTCCTTGTGAGGTAACAAACTTAACAGCCATGGTTTGGGCTGTTAAGTGTTAAAATGGAATATGGGCTTTTGGGACTTGGGCCTTTTGTAAATAACAAGGGATATGGGTAGGTTATGTTTTATAAAGGGAATGGGCTTTTGGTTTGTTAAAAGGGTTTATGGGTTATAAAGGAAAATGGGTGAAAAAAAAAAAAAAAAGAATAGAAAGAAAACAAATGTACAAAAAAAACCCGGTGCTCCCTATTTGGGTACATTGGCCCACATTGACTTTAAGGTTTTACGGGTTCGGGTTTGACTTTTGACTTTTTCTGGGTTGACTTTGACTTGACTTTTCACGCTCTTTCATTCCGTGCTCCGGTTTTTGGTCTATTTTACTTGATTTTTTTCGTCCTTTGTTCGGATATGCCTTTCCCGCACAATATATAGTAAAAACTACAAATACAATAAATATTGGTACGTTTTTGGCCAAAAAAACTCCGGAACGTGATGGAAAAAGGTATGTGTAATTAAACCATACCAAAATACACATAGACTTCTTTGTATAACCAAAAATATGTCCAACCACATACACTTGTACTAACATAATGTCTCCACTTCTTTTTCTATCTTGAAAAACAATGTTTTTGTCTAAGGTACCTCTTCTGAAACCATATTCCATCAGAAAAGAAGAAAGAGTCTCATACCAGAGCTCCTAGTAGCTGATGTAGACCCATAAAGAGCTTGATCACCTTATAGACTTTGTTTGGATGGAGCAGGATCAACAAAGCTGGAGGTTGATAAACATATACCTCATCGTCAATATTTTTTTGCCAAAGAGAAATGCACTTTTAACATCCATTTGGTAGACAGTAATCCCAGGTACGATGCAAAGGCTAAAAAAACTAAAATGCCTCATAATCTGTCAACAGGTGCATAAAACCTCATCATAAACTATACCTTCCTCTTGTTAAACCCTTTTGCTACAAGCCGTGGTTTGTTTTTCATACAACAATACTTCTCTCAACCCCTTGATTCCTGAACACCACTTTGTAGCCAATTACCTATCTCCCATATTAAAATCAACAAGTACCAAACCTTCTGTATTTTGAACTAGAAGCAAATCCTCTTGCATGTTGCTTTAACCCAGCTTTTTATCTTGTTAGAGGCTTGTGATATAGTCCTTGGGTTCTTCTTGAGAGAAAAAACATGCAAACAAACAGTTCTGATGATCCCTTGTAATTTGGTTCTGTACTGTTTATGAATGTAACTTACCAGATGTCTATGATTGTGCTGGAAGAAGCCATTTGAATCTTTCCTCCTGTATTGAACAGCATATAGTAGATCTCCTAGAATTTGACCATTTGGATGATCCTTATGAATTCTGAGTGTGGGAATAGGACTACAGCATATAGTGTTTATCCATGTATATTTGAAAATCATCCACTGCACCCACATCTTCAACAACATCATAAGCTCCATTGAATATACATCATTGGAAGAGTACAGAAGCATCTTCCAAGTTCAGGCATATTTGGAATCAATAGGGTTAAATCAACAATAGGGAGAGTAATGCAACAATAGGTATTTTTCTCCCAAGATAAACAAATTATGAATCACCAGCAATTGCACCTGTAGAAGTACAAGCAGCTACTAACATATGAGTATTAGCAGTAACTAACAGATGACCTAACAATTAATAAAAAAAATGGCCTATCAGTACTAACAGATGGTCTATTAGCACTAAGTTTGTTAGTACTTGTAGCCTGAGCTGCCATATTTTGAGATTCAATATCTCCTCTTTACTTCTACAAAGGCTTTTGTCATGAAAACATCATCCAATAGCTTTAAGCAATCAATTCTTGAGTAACCAACTTCTCAAGATCATCAATGCAAGACTTGTTCATCTTCTGGCATCTGATGTTGTCCTTCCTTATCAATAACATCTTCTGAATCTTGTACATCATTGTCTTTTAGGAGAACTTTCAGAAGGTTTTTCATGTGCAGCTGGAGCAACATCTTCTATTGGAATCCTTGTCCTATGAGGTTGTAGTGGAAGCAGTATGTATTCCTGAGTAGGTCCTTTATCTTTTCCTGATGAACCTGCAACATTAAGAATACTTGTAAGTACTTGCATCCATATTAAACCTGATTTTTTCACACTAACGAATATAAATCCATTAAATTGGTGAGAAAATCAAGATCAAACATCCAATTTGGACTAGTTCCTTCCACATTTGGTTGATCTTCAAGAAAATTAATGTGCAGATTCTCTTCCACCCTTTTGGTCCTTTTGTTGTATACTCTAAAGGCTTTACTAGAGATAGAATATCCAAGCAAATAACCTTCATCAGATTTCCTATCAAATTTGCCTAAGGAATCTAAGGTGTTCAAAATAGTCAAGGGGCACCCAAAAGGTCTCATAAAACTAATACTAGGTGATTTACCTATTAATAGTTCATAAGGTGTCTTGTTTTAAGGTTTGGTCACTAATACCTTATTCAGTACATAGCTGCCTCTGCCCAAAATGGGATAGGTAAAAGTGAGTCTGCTAACATAGTTCTAGCTGCCTCAATTAGGGTCCTATTTTTCCTTTCTGCAACACCATTCTGCTGTGGAGTTCTAGCTACACTAAACTCCCTTTTGATTCCTTTCTTAGCACACTTGTTCTGCCATCTTGCAATTGAGTCCTTCTTATTCAGAGTTTCCATACAAGCTCTGATACCACTTGTTAGATAGTTTTACTGAATAGATCTTAACCTTCAGCTTGCAAAGAGTTTGCTCCTTTAGATAATTCTAAAGCAACAATAATGAAACACTGAGTAAACATTGTTGATTATGCGGAATCTAATCAATAATGCTAAGAAGAACAATATTAAATATCACAAAAGAACTTTTATATTAAACCTTGAATCTGCCTAGGTTACAGATTACAAACTATGATTACTATTCGATCTCTATGATCTGTGTAGAACTATATCTACTAACTATGCCTAGGGTTCCTTTTATAGACTAAGGAAACCCTAATGGGCTTTACAAAACGCGTACAAAGAATCATGCATATCCTTTCCTAAGATATCTCATGCATATCTCATAAACGGTAGTAACTATTTTATACTAACGGTACTAACTAACTGATCAGTACTTAACACTTTGTACTGTCAGTACTAATTACAACTAGCGGTACTAAGTAATATAACTAGCGGTACTAAGTCAGGAATGCATAATTCCTAACAATAATAAACGATGCTTAGATATAATATTTAAAGAACTTACATATAATTTTTTTTAATTTTAATTAGATGAACCTAACGGAAACACATACTAAACAATAGAATGTTGACACACTTTCTTAATACAGAAAACCAAATTACTAAATGATTATACCGTTATCCACAATAATTAACACAATTCTGCCCTATCCCATACATAAAACACCCCGTATATCCTATAAAACTTTAAAGTATAGGTTTTTTCGTATAAAAACAGTCGGTGGAAGGGGATTCCAACACAAAAGTAAAAGAACTGAAACACACGGTCATGAGAGAGCCTGTTTGGAGAATCTGTTAGAAGGGTCTCAAGGTCATATGAAATTTTACGCTATATAATTAATTTAAAAAGAAAAATAATGTTGAGGAATGACGTAACCAGCTTAAGATTAGTGTAGGTTTCTTGCGGAAAATAAATCTGCTCAAAAAGTAGGCCCTCTTAAGGCGCAAAATTTATGTATGTAACTATGTATTATAACCTGAGAAACTCGGGCTTTAAATCTGCAAAACATCAATTCGGTAACCATACCCCTGGTAAAAAGAAACATAAGTATTTGAATGATACCTGTTGTACCATAAGCTTTCCATATTTCCGCCAGCTCCTCTCATTGTCAAGTAAATATATTCATTTCTAGAGCTGGGTGATATGAAAAATTTTTGTTAAACAGTCCCTATCTATAGACAGAATGTCTAACCAAGAATTCACCAGGTTTCCCCCCCCCCCCCCCCCACCCCCCCCACCCCCCCCCCAAAAAAAATGGAAAAGATAAAGAAAAAAAATACTTTTCCCCCCCCCCCCAAAAAAATTTTTTTTTTTTTTTGGTTTGGGGGGGTTTCCCCCCCCAAATGTTTAAGAGAAAAAACGTAAGGCTATGGACACCGTTTCTCAAAGTGTCTACATACAACGCATTAATATTAAACCATGAAATTGTTATATCAATCTTAATAGACAGAGTAATATATACTCAATATTAATAATTTGGTATTGAAAAGCTTCACTGGCCATTCCAGCAGTTGTGTTAAGCACTCAAAATACAAAATGTAACAAAACTATTGAAAGAGTTTTGGGTGAAAATTTGTAACAGGCTCATTTCGGATGGAAAGAGAACTATGAATCACACCTTTTTAGCCCTTTCACTTATCACTAACCATGTAGTGTTTGGGTAAGATTTGTTTTTTTTCAGAATATATACAAATAGGGCTTCCAAATACGCTTTTGCCGAAACAAACTAACAAACAAAAAACATAAGATTATGTTAGCGACAATCAAAATAAGTCCCTACTCGCATTAACAACAACCGCACAAAACTAGACGTGGTCATAGGATTGATTTTGCTGCAGAATAATGTAGCTAAATTAACGCACGTAAGATTCAACCTCTTAATAAGAAATCTGTAACATTGTATTGTTTTTTTCACACTTTGACTTAGAAAACCTAATGATATCAAACTGAGGGTCTGCCATCCTAGATGCATAAATGTACTTAAAAGCATCCTCGAAATACTTATGATCATGGAGCACATGTAACTTTTAACTTTTTAGTATTTAACATCATAGTAGGAAAATAACATGATTAAAAATAAGTTTGCAAAAATAACAATTTATGATAAATAAAGAAAATTTACAAGTGACCTTAACTTACCTCAAGAAGCTTGCATGGTTTATGAATAATTTGGTGTGGCAATCCACGATCTCAAGATCGCTCATAGAAGAGTTGAACCCAAAGTTGCCAAAACTTCCTCTAGAATCCACATATAAATTCCAAAGTCTTAGAGACCTTTGTGCATCTTTTTATTTGTAAATGGTTTCATTGCCTATACACCAAATGATCCACATCACCCATTCATTAACACAATAAGTATTCTCAAATAATGATAGAATTTTATATGACGATAAGAAAATATTGTTAGTTATAGAATGTAGAATCAAAGAACACATTGTTATCTTTAAAACAAAAGAAAGAAGATGAACTTGTAAAAAAAGAAACCAACATTAGGGTTTTTGATTCATAATTAAGTTTTAACTCCTCGTTACTACGGCCATATTTGGTACAGAAGATTGTCAAGAGATTATGCTTATTTTTTTTAAAAATAAGCTATTTAAAATATAAGCTTCGTTTGGTAGACAAAATTATAAGAGATTATAAAAAAAATCTTTCATAATCTCTTAAAATCAAATGCTACTTCTTACAGCTTGTAAAAATAATCTCTTTTCATAATCTCCATCACCATCTTCATCTACAGCTCCATCTCCAGTTCCAGCAACAGTTACTTTTGCCAAACATACCCTTAGGTCCTAGGGTATGAAGATTTGAGGGGAGCCGTGGCGGATATCAATGAAGACGGATTCTGTGTTTTATCTAAAGTCTATGCAACTTTTATTATCTTTAAAAACTTAAGTCATCTTTTGGTATTATGAAGCTTTTGGTATAATTAAAAATGTATGTGAAATATTTATGACTTATAAAACATATGGGACCTAATGTATAAATTCTGATATTTTGCTAAGGCATCGAATGAAATCTTATCTTAAAACGTCCATTTATGGTCGTTTCTTATATCTTGTTTGTTGTACTTTGACGTAGCACCCCAAGGTTACCATTCCGCTGCGTAGTCCGATTTTGGGGGTGTTACAGTTACTGCTTTCTCTTTCTTACTTTTTGACAAAATGACAGTTTTACTCTTAGCTAACTAGACGAATACCCGGGCATAGCGGCGGAAATTCCTATATATATATATACATATATATACATATATACATATATATACATATATATATACATATATACATATATATATACATATATATATACATATATATATATATACACACACACACATATATATATATATATATATATATATATATATATATATATATATATATATATATATATATATATATATAGGACCGTTCTTTGCAGAACTATTTTTTTGTACAGAACCAACTTTGGACCAATAAGAATTTAGTATTATTAAATTATTTTATTTAATTTAAAAGGGTAAAATAGTAAAACACATTTTCACTTTCTTTTTGATTTAAAAAAAACGTTTTTATTGAGCCTTAAATTTTCAGAATTAATTTTTTAATTTTTTTTTTTTGCAGAATTTTTTTTTAAGCAAATATATTTCAAAAAAATGAGGTGCATATATGTTTTTTTTTAATATTATAGAAATTCATATATGTTTCTTGCATACAAGTTTAAAAAAATAAATTGCATATGTGTTTTTTTTATTTTATACAATTGTTTAGCCATGAAACTTGTTTTTTTCTTAAAATGATAATTGCACATATGTTTCTAGTGTACATTATTTCAAAAATTGATACAAAAAACATAAATGTGTACATTTAATCTCTAAATTTATAAGAAAGCAAAAACATAAATATAAATATAGTACACAAAATTTGATATCAAATGAAATACAATTCAAATACAAATGTATATTGTTAAATATAAATGTGCACTCTTGAAATAACATGCGTGAACTCTTCGAAAACATATATGCATAGCTTCAAGAACAAATATGCACATATTCGAGAACGTATATGCACAGCTTTGAGAACATATATGTACAGCTTCGAAAATATTCGTGCACGCCATCTAAAAGTAAGGGTACATCCATTGATCATTTTCAAACACACCGTCATTCTTATGATTTAGCAATTCCCCTAAATAAAATACACCAATAAACTTATAATCAAACACAAAACCAAATAAAATAAACTTCCATGTATTATAAAGGTAAGGGTAATGAGTATATGTCACACATAATAGTACCATATCGTAGAGTTTCAAGACACTATGAATGTTTCAAAAATTGTAAGCAAACAGTACCAATGTTTAAAAAATGTACAAGATATCTACAAAACTAAAAAAATCAGTAAGATCCTTGTACAAAATGTACCAACATCACCACAGCCAGCGAATTATACAATCCTTCAAATTTATTGTTCGGCCTACAATAGCCTGTTGACTAAGTTGCTTATTTCAAATAGCAGCTCAAAACTAAAAAATCGGTCCCTATGTATTTTCTTATACATACCAACTACCAAGTAAACACCATGTAATGTTAAAGAATAAGAGAATAGATCAGCCTTTCAATATCACATAAAAACCGCATATACATTATACTAGGCATGTCCATTGAGGTACAATTACACTTGAAAATAACTCTATGACAGTTGTTTGCCTCATGGTAACACTTATCTGGACCATGTTCTCAATGTGACAATGAAACCTAAAGCAATCCTCTACGCAAAGTAGCAGAGTCACGAAACAATAGTTTACAACAACGAAAAATGTGTAACTACTTCCATCCAAATACGACACTAAAACGGGTCCAAAGCCTAAATGAAAACATATGATGGTGGTGCTCAAGTATGGTATAGACACATGGAACAAAACATCAAAACCTTGCATTATAACCTAAAAACCTTAACTGAATAAATTTGAAACACAAACGAAGTCCAAAATATGCACAATACAACTAGAACTCATAGAACTACTTGATTTTTGTATAACTACAACAATGTGGTGTATAGCCAGAAACATGTCAAATTTGAACTCAAAATAAATATGAAAATGTAATAGTGTAAACAACATAGATACTCAACATATAACTCATGATTAAACAATTTACACATGTCTCGTACCAACCAAACAAAATAGTATACCAATACGTTACACCAAACAACCCAATATCATTTTTCACAACATTCACATTCACAAAATAAACAAATCTATTATTATGAAAGACCTGAATATATTCGCATACCATTCTTAATAACACTTACTCGATAATCTCGATCAGCCACTAGCAAAAATTCATAAATCATTTTTATAGATTCAGAACGAGAGATTACCAAGTCGGGCAATAATTGGTATGAGATTTGTTGTTTTTGTTTTCGAAACATGTAATTGTCTTACGCATGACCACCGTGTGACCTTCCTTCTTAACGACGACATCTCTCTTCACTACCACATACCAGGGTTCAATAGTATGTGGAAGAGGAGAAAAACAAAGCGACGGTTTTTTATGTGTGAGAGGGAGAAGAAGACTAGGGTAAATAAAAATGATGATGAATAATATTAATATTTATGATACCCAAAATAAGTCCTAATATCATGAGACAGTTTTTGAAAATTCATTAATTAAATTCCTAATATGCCCCTAGTCCATTTACAACAGTTTTTTAATATTTTCTTTAATTACAAAAATGACACAAATCATCTTATCCATTGATAATCTAATCTAATGGTTAAGAATTAGTTCTGTAAGTTTTGTACAAAAAACTGGTTCTGCATTAAAAACTCCACTATATATATATAATATAGAGAGAGAGAATGAGGTTCATGTAAAATAGTGCTTAAAATGAGAAGAGTAGGAAGCCAATAAGGATTTAGCATGTGGAATATAATTTTTACTAATAAATAAAAATCAATTATATAGTTATAAGGGTATAATTGTTATTTTGGCCTCATTTTTTATCTATATTTCAAGCCTAATTCTTCCTTCTCTCTCTTAATTGTCAAAAAAAGCGCTCCTCTCACCCATATGCATCCGTCGCCCTTCTTCATCTTCTTTCTCTCTCAGCCATCTTTTTTTACAACAATGAAATTCGCGTCACATGCGGAGGTATCCTTTCGATATGCACACAACAGGTACGTCGAGACAAGATCGGCATTTAGACCGGAACCGTTTTCGCCTAAGGTGCCGCCGCCTAAAGTTCACAAGGTAGCATTAACCGTCGATAAAGACGATGATCGCTGCTACAATCCTAGATGATGTCTATAGTCGTCGTCTGTGTCATATCACATTACGATCCTAGACGATGCGGTTTAATCTTTTGAAACATGTGCAACGAGAACCACCAACAATACAACCATCATCTAATCTGCCGCCGTCTGTGTCCCTGGAATACCCACAGCTGTTATCGGCTTTTCAGATCCAACACTGTCCTCCATCTTCATGCACATTATTATCGTTGAAACCCTAACAAGTACCATCCTCTCGGGTATTGTTAGATACATATAGGGGTTTTTTTTTCTCCACATGTGTGTATTAAGTTTGTAAGTCCATGTATCACTATATTAGTATTAAATTGTATATTGGTCTTATGTATGATGAAACTATGTATTTTATAGAGCATATGTATCAATTTATATTCATGTATCATTTTTCTTATCAAGTTTTTATGTATACTTGTGTTATACTGAATCAATGTTTGGTGTAGATATAATGTAAACTAAACCATGCGTAATAATGAAAGATTGTGATAATTTGTATGTTTATTCTTTGTGGTTTCATTGGTGTATTTGTATCAGTGATTGTGTAGCAATATTATAAAATCTAAATAATGTTTGACGTAAAAGGGTGGCTCGGTTGAAAATTGATACTCGAAAGGTTTTTTTTATCAAAATTTCAACCTTGTTAAAGAGAGATCGATACAGTTCTGAAGACGGTGTTTAATAATGTTTTGACGAGAATGCCACCAAATATCCAGTTGACATAAGTTAAATAAAACAACAAAAAAAGTAATATAAAACATACGTATCGGTTAGGGCAAACTAGAAAACGTCTACATAGATTTGTGAGAGTCCATGACGTGAGTTCCATTAACGGGAGCTTGCACTTGCACTCAACAGGTATGGGTTTTTGATAATTAATTGCAGGCATGTTTCAACTTTAGTATTTCTAGGTGTTAGGGTTTTCAATTTAGGGTTCTTGATTTGGGGATCTGGTAAAAGTAAATGTTGAAAAAGGGTTATAACGATTATATATTTGGGTACAAATGGGTCGGGTAATAAAGTTTCGGGTTATTGAGATGGATAGTTAGCCACAGTAGAAATAGAATTAATAAATTTGGTAAAAAAGAAAAAGAAAAAAATGACGTGGAAATTTAGCCGGTCATCTTGGTAATATTAACACATAGCAAACAAGTCCGTTGGTGTAGGTAGGACGAAATTTAGTTCGTTGGTGATGTCGGGACATTTTTGAAAGTTTGTGGGTATATTTCGACTTTTACTCTTCTTTTATTTTACTACAAAACTTTTTACCTTAATTTTTTTAATAAAAAAATATATATTTGAATTATATATTTTCAACAGCTATATAACGGTTATATCAACACCGACGACGTTACAACGACTATAATTATTTTCTATAAATTGACAACTCATTTATACAATTTTCAAAATTGAACATCTTAGGAAATTATATATCACCGGAGCATTTCTTAAAGATATTTCAAAGATGATTCACCCGCTTCTTATTGTCTTCACCATTATGCTTATCTTACTTCTTATTCTGCTTTTTCAACTTCCACCTAATGGATTTGAACTTTTCTTAGTTATGTATCTGTTTATAGCTCTCCCACAGTATTGTATTGCATTACTTATTGATATATATGGATTTTGATATTGAATCTATTATTTATTTAATTTGTGTTTAGCAACAAAGTATCAAACATTGAACAAATCAGTTTTCCAGCTCTTGACTTAACTAGAGCAAATTATATACAATGGACGGCAAATGTTAAAAGGCGTCTCAAATCAATCTGTGCTTTAGCAACGTTACAAGAGGGCAACAAATGCTTAGAGAACCAAAGCGAATGCTAATGTTTTTCTCCATTAACACATTGATGAAATGCTAGAATTTGAATATTCAAATTATGATGATCCAAGCATTTTATGGAAAGATTTAGAAAGCAAATTTAATAATCAAAGGGAAGTTTTACTCCTTTCTGCTAGAGATGAATGAAACAATTTAAGGTTCTAAGACATTAAAAAGGTTAATGAGTACACCTCTGCATTATTCAGAATACGTCGAACACTCAGATTTTAGGGCCAACTGTTACTGAAGGAGATATGTTGGAGAAAACTTTCTCCACATTCCATGCTTCAAATATAAACTTGCAGCTAGGGCTGTAAACGAGCCGTACGAACACGAACAAAGCCTTGTTCATGTTCGTTTATTTAATTTTAACCAGAAAAATAAACGAACATGAACACTTAAACAGACAAATTTTCTTGTTCATGTTCGTTTATTAAGAAAATGAGTTGTTCGTGTTCGTTTATGTTCGTTCATTAAGAAACTAAACGAACATAAACGATCGAACATAAATAAACATAGACAAAACATTAACAAACTGTACCAGGCCTGGCATTTCTTTTGTAGTTAATTTATTAGCAAGGTTTAGTTCAACCCCCACAAAAAGGCACTGGAATGGAATCAAACACATTCTTCTATATCTTCGAGGAACCGTCAATTTAGGCTTATTTTATCCTAATGATTCAAAAGAAGGATTGGTTGGTTATGCAGATGCATGTTATTTGTCAGATCCTCATAAAGCTAGATCTCAAACCGGATACGTGTTTTTAAATGGAGGTACTGCAATCTCATAGAGTTCTCAGAAACAAACACTTGTTGCAACATCATCAAATCATGCCGAAGTCATTGCACTACATGAAGCTTCTATAGAATGTGTATGGTTGAGGTCTATGACACAACTCATATTAACTTCTTGTGGATAAGAGAAAGATAAAAACCCAACTTTAATCGACGAAGATAATTCATCTTGTGTCTCATAAATGAAAGAAGGTTATGTCAAAAGTGACAGAACAAAACATATACCGCCAAGGTTTTTCTCATATACATAAGATCTCATAAAAGATAATTAAGTCGAAATGAGATATGTTCAATCTAGCAATAACTCAGCGGATCTTTTCACCAAGGCACTCCCTACTGCAATTTTTAGGAAACACGTTCACAATATTAGAATGCGACATGTTCAAAGAATGTGAAGGTTTACAGATGTCAACATGAGGGGGAGTCAACTACACGCTGCACTCTTTTTTCTTTAGTTAAAGTTTTTTCCCATTGGGTTTTCTTTAGCAAGGTTTTTAACGAGGCACTATTCTAAAGTTGAACTTCGATTTGAAAAATTGTCATCCAAAGGAGAGTGTTATATAAATATGGATAAAAAACATGTGTCCCAAGTTGATGCTAGGTGTTCCAAACTTATACTAGGTGGATGATCAATTTTGCCAACTCTCATGTATCTACTATTTATTCAAGTGACTAAGCTTCCTTGTATAATGTCATGTATGTTAAATGAATAGGAGTGTTAGTAGTATAAATACTCCTTAATTGTGAATGTAAAACTTGCACCATTTAAATACATACAACTCAAGTATTATTCATCTAATTCTACCCCCCTCAAAGTTTACTTCTTGTTCTTATATAGTTAACAATGTCTTAATCTCCTTAAAATGCTTAAAGTTCAAAAATAACCATTGTTATATGATAACACGCTTTACAATGTAACGAAACTTAGAAGAAGTAATACTAGTGGGTCTAAAAAGACTCAACAAACCTAGACTCATTCTAGTGGCATAAGACTAGCCAAATAATACTTATTCTACTTGGACTTATTCAGACTTCAAGACACGTGAGAATTAATTCAAACTTCAACACTCTTCCTTCTTTCGAACGTCAAAAGTCCAAGTTGTGCTTCAAGTTCTTCATGCTTTGCTTGTGGCAAAGCTTTTGTTAACAAGTCTGCAACTTGTTCATCAGTTCTACAAGTATCCAACTTGATCTCTTCTTTTACAATGAGTTCTCTTATGTAATGGTGATTTATCTCGATGTGCTTTGTCTGACCATGAAGTAATGAATTTCTTGCTAACATGCTGAAACATTATCATACACGATGGCAGTCGCTTTAGTTTGCTTGTGCTCTAAATCATTCAGAATTCTTCGTAACCAAACAACTTGAGAAGCTGACTCAGTAGCAGCTACATACTCGGCCTCTATAGAAGACAAAGCCACACTTGCTTTTTTTTCGAACTCCATGAAACTGTTGCATTTCCAAGAATAAAACACTAACTTGATGTACTCTTTCAATCTTCCACCGAGCCTGCCCAATCACTGTCACAATATCCAATGAGAAAGAAACTCTTTTTTCTATGAAACCAAATACCATAATTTCTAGTTCAAGCCAAATACCACAAAACTCGCTTAGCAACACCAAAGTGAGTCTTTGAGGGATTATGCATAAAATGATACAAGACATCAACAGAAAACGCCCCATCTGTATGGGAATGAGTGACATAAATTAGTCTTCCAATGAGACTTCTATAGATCTTTGTATTCGCCAAATTTGTACCATCATCTATTATTAATGTCTTACTAGTATTCATAGGTGTTTTGTATGTGTTTAAATACACATACCTTTGACCATTAAAAACGTGCTTAAATGACCAAAAACGTACCAAAAATACATCGTATTTGTATGTTTTGCATCTATATTGTGCAGGTAACGGATATTCAAGAAAAGGACAAAAACAAAGCCAAAACGGACAAAACCGAGCACGGAATGGAAAAGAGCGTGAGAAGTCAAAAAGTCAACTAAAGTCAACCTCGACAAAGTCAAAGTCAAAGCCGAAGCCGTAAACGAAGAATTACTTAATGGGCCCACCCGTACCCATCTAATGGGTCGGGTCAGCCCATTAAGGTAATACATGAAGACTTAAATGGTTATTAAACCATTTAGAGCCTAAAGCACATAACCAGCCCAATGTTAAGCCCAATTCTCCTTTAACAAGAGTTAAGCCCAAAAGCCTTAATTATTAAGTCTGTTAAGTCCTCAAGGACCACTCATGAAATAAGACATATAACCTTGAGGGGCTGTTCCTGCCAACTCCCCCAAAGTTATAACACCACATGGA